>JAFFST010047773.1:298125-312854 GCA_022414735.1 Noturus placidus | reverse complement strand
AAAAAAAAAAAAAAAAAAAAATGAATAATGTTCTGAGATGTCTGTTAGGGTGAGACTGGGGAGCAAGTAGAGCATCACTCATTAATATATATCAGGCTATTATAAGAGCTGCCTTTGATTATGGCTGCCTAGCATATATGTTTTCATTACAATCAAATCTTAAAAAGCTTGATGTGTAACAGGCACAAGCACTCCGGATCTGTACTAGAGCATTTAAATCATCACCGGTGACTGCATTACAGGTTGAGACAGGAGAGATGCAGTTGTGTATCAGAAGCGTCAATATCATGCTGGCATATTGGATAAATGTACAAGGGCATAGCTGGGTGCACCCCACCACAGCCATCTTACAAGAATGCTCAGACTTTTATAGAACTAAGTGTAACAGCTTCGGATGGGTAGGAAAAGCAAAGGCACAAAATGCAGGCCTCAGTTAGCTACAAGTAAGCCCCATTGTGGCAATACCAACTGTACCACCCTGGAGATTCATAAAACCATCTTTAGATACAAGATTACGACATATATTAAAAGAGAAATCTCAAATAGCACCACAAGGGATAATAATTCAAAACTGTATGGACCAGTATCAGAATAAATGACGAATGATGAATAAATGTGGCTTTTTTCATTCCTCGTTATGAAGTAGCAGTCAAAAGAAGAGCAACCGATCACTTATCAGTGTACATAGTAGAACTATTAGGATTTCTATTGGCACTGCAGTGGTTGGGAAAAAATCATCAGAAGCAAGATGTGGCTATAGCATCTTACAGTCTATCTGCACTATCAAATATAAAATGTGGGAAAACATCATGCAGACAAGACATTGTTTACCTCATCTGCTTCTCATACTCCATGCTAGGGGGCTGAATGTTTCCGTCTTTTGGGTTCCTGCACATGTAGGGGTAGAAGGAATTTTAACTGTGGATATATTGACAAAAAGATTGATAAAGCCTGAAACAGTTGATTCAGATCGTGCCATTAATAGAGAAAGAGATTAAAACCAATTTAAAGGGACACACACGTAAAATACGGCAGGAATACTGGGACACAGCTGACACAGGACGACATCTATATACTATACAAAAATGAGCAGGCATGAGTGAGTATGAGGCATGGACCCAAAGGAAGGGATGATAATTACGTGTCTTAGAATAGGTCATGATGGCTTAAATCTAATGTTACACGGAATAGGAAAACACCCCACTGGACTCTGCATACACTGCAGTACACAAGAGACGGTAAAACACATTCTGTTAGACTGCAAAAGATCTGAGAAGAAAAGACCTGAGCTAGAGATGCAAATTGGAAAGCAAAACATGACACTAGAGAACTTGTTGGGAAAATATCTGGGAAAACCCACCCTCCCCTAATAAACTATCAAAAAAAATACTGGAATAAGTGAGAGGTTTTAATAATTTAGTATGAATGTCTAGTATATAGTTGTTTTTTTATTATTTATGTGTCATTGTTATAATAATAATAATAATATAATAATAATAATAATAATAATAATAATAATTATTATTATTATTATTATTATTATTATTATTATTATTATTATTATTCCTGCCCACTCTCCACACTCCAGTCCAGTAAGTGGCGGTAATGCTCCTTAAGTTGGTTTTAACCGCCATTAAAACAAAAAGATGAAGAACCAGCGAGTGGGGTTTCTCCGGGCCGCTAGGTGGCGCTGGAGAGACTCTTCCCTTCTGTTCTCTGATGAAAATGGCGGCGTCCATACGGACACTTTCCACTGTAGGACTGCTGTCAAAGGCAACACAACAACTCCCTCTGAAGGTACACGAATGTTTACTTTATGATTTAGCAGCCATTGTAAGCTTGTGTGATAGTTTCTGTGTGTCGTGGAGGACTTCCATGACCTAGTTAGTGCATTGTGGAGTGATGTAGGGAGCTGAACTAGTGCTCTGTGTCCCAGGCTGGTGTCCCACGGTGTGTCTGCAGAGCTCTCTGTCCTCCAGCATCATTACGGTTGGTCTCATTTCATTCCCGACTCGTCTAAATCTATTGTCTACTTTTATCATCAGTTCCACAGAGACTCTCAGTACATATTATAAATATTCGGTATAGCAGTTTACTTATTAAAGCCATGGAGATTTTGTTTATTTCTGAAATTTCCACTTAAAGAGCACTCGATGTCCAAATTGATATTGTCCTTTATATTCTGCTTGCTTTGTTTTTCAATTCAGGTTTCGGTTAAAGTCACAATCATTATACACTCACTGTCCACTTTAATAGGAACACCCCGCCTCACTTATGCAGTTATCTAATCAGCCAATCATGTGGCGGCATGAATCTCTTGA
Source organism: Noturus placidus (assembly GCA_022414735.1). Classification (NCBI taxonomy): domain Eukaryota; kingdom Metazoa; phylum Chordata; class Actinopteri; order Siluriformes; family Ictaluridae; genus Noturus; species Noturus placidus. The sequence goes on along the minus strand of JAFFST010047773.1, from coordinate 310,533 downwards.
CCTGTATATGCATGATTATGATTGCATGCATTGCGCTGCTGCCACATGATTAGCTGTTTAGATAACTGCAGGTGTTCAGGTGTTCCTATTAAAGTGACCGGCGAGTGTAGGTTAATTAGTCTAAAAACTCCAAAATAAAGGGTTCAGATGGGTTCCCGGACCCCACTTTGAGATCTGTAGTGCTCTGAATCATTTGTGCATGACTTTATGAATTGAAATGCCCTTATTAATTTGCACACCGTAATCTGAGGCGTAAGAGTTAATACAACTTTAACCTGAGAGTAGCTTTAACCTGTTTGTTTATAGCGCCACCTTTTGACCTGTTGGACTTCAGTAATACTCTTACAGAATGCTGTAAGCTGAGGTTTTCCCACATTTGTGTGAATAATAATTAATAGCCTGTTTTAATGTTTCTTTATTTTTCCCCTCATTTGTTAGTTATTGCAGCAGCCATATTAACGTGACTCCTGCGGCTTTTGTGAACACCGCAAATGTTTCTAGGTCACACGCTTCTCCTGTAAGTCACAAGTACATGGTTGTTGTTTATAACATTTACAGATTGCATTTGAACCTTTTCATAGCAAACTGACTTGATGTTTGAAACGTTTGCATCCTGTTTGCCGTAGATAACGGTTACGGACGAGCCGGACACACTGTTTCAGAAGATGACCGTGCTGGTTAAAGGTCATGATAAGGCTGTTCTGGACAGTTATGAGTTTTTTGCAACGTTGGCCGCCAAGGAGCTCGGCTTAACCCTGACTAAAGTGTGAGTCACGATGATTTTTCCTGTGTGTATCCTGAAGTAGTTTGATTGTATGCAGTGACCCACAGGGTGACGTTTATTCTTCTCATGTTCTCTGGCAGGTTTGAACCACCGAGGAACATCGAGAGGCTCACACTTCTGAAGTCGGTGCACATCTTTAAGAAGCACAGGGTCCAGTATGAAATGAGGACACACTACAGATCCATCGAGGTGAGGGTTCATCGTTGTACAGTACTCTGGAAGTATTGTGGATGTGTTGTAAACTATAAACTACAGTTCAGTGTGTGAATAAGGGCATGTGTGTCAGATTGCCAGGATAACAGGATCCACTGCACATGCATATCTGGAGTACATCCAGCGCAACCTGCCTGAGGGAGTAGCCATGGAGGTCACTAAGGTAATAAATAAAAAAATGCAATATAAGAAATTCAGCATGTCTGTGTGGAGAAGTATTTAAAATACAAAAAAAAGTTCTACATTTTGTTTCATATGATTTGTGCGAGTCGTACTGGACAAAATAAAATGTGCGGGACTACAGCGGTGCTTGAAAGTTTGTGAACCCTTTTAGAATTTTCTATATTTCTGCATAAATACGACCGAAAACCTCATCAGAAGTTCTTAAATTCGATAAAGAGAACCAAATGAAACAAATGAGACAAAACTATAATACTTGGATTAAAACGGTCCAATATTACATATCTGTGTAAACCTGATGTTGTTTTGGGTCATATTTTTTCAGATGTATAGAAAATTCTTAGAAACTTTCAAGCACCGTTGTATTAATAGTTTAACAAACAAAGAAGCAGCTTATGTTGGCTAATACGTCATTTTTTATGTGACTTTAGTCTTGTTCATTATTTAGTCTTGTTCATTATCAGTCGCTATTATTCTACTAGGGGGCATAATTGAGCAATAAACCCAAAGCCATAAACTGAGCTACTGACAAAAAACTGTAGCCACCTCTTTAGTTAAACTAGTGTAGGGTTTTCGCAGCGACTGGGGTAAATACGTAAATACTTTGTTTGTAGATTCATGACACACTTGCTGTAGATTGTCATTTTTTTATACGTGATCCAAATTAAATCCATGTCAGTTCCAGGTTGTAAGTCAGTCAGCTTTAACGGACTCCTGATTGATTTAAATGAAGCAAAATCTATAATGTATGTAAATCTCTAACTGTGGTTGATTCGAGGAAAGATTTATACCAAAGTAGGGCTAGGCAACATGGTGATATCATATCTAAAATTATCTCCAGTTTGTTTCATATTGTAAAGATAATTACAAAAATGAATTACCCAGCTATAATGACTGTGGTGATTATCTCTGTAAATGATGTATGACGAAGCTTAAAAACTGTCCATGTCTTCTTCTAGACTGCTATAGAGAAAGTTCCGGAGCATATCCAGACACCCATGTGGGACAAGGAGAGCCAACAGGAAGCCAGCTGATGAGGACCTTTTTATTCCAAGCCTTTTGTCTTCAATAGTCATTGCAGCTCATTGGGGATTGCAATGAAAGGAGGAAGAAAGACGGACTCTCAGCTCACGTTACACAAGGGAATTATCTCATAGATGTGTATAGTGCTTTGTATTTATAAGTGTAAGTTTGTGGCTTCACATAATATAAAAAATAATAATAAAGGTATTTCAGGCGGTTCTGTTGGGTTTGTTTGTTTGTTTAAGTGAAAAGGCAGGTCATGTGACCATTCTTGTTGCTATTATTGTAATTAATGAAAGAACATGAAGTAGATAAAAACGTGTGACTGTTAGCCAAAAGTGTACACTGCAACAAATGATTACTGAAAGGAAGTCTATAGCAACCCAAATAACCGCTCTTTACAGCCATGGTGAGCAGAAAAGCATCTCAGAATGCACACTGTAAACAATGAACTCAAGTGAAAAGATCTTCAATATAGTCAGATTTATCTAGTATTTCCTGTTATAAGATTACAATAAACCAAATACAAGATTATTAAACCTATTTATAGACTTATTATTATTATTATTATTTTTATTTCAGGCTTGTGATGGCAGATAATTTTGATATGAAGCATTTATTTGGGGGAAAAAAAGCAAAATCATCTGCCAGTAGAATGTCATTTTAAACTTAAAATGAATAAAAATGTCTAGAAATAGGTTTACAATTTTGTTAATTGTAATCTTATAATAGGAAATACTACATAATGTCTGAATATATTCAAGATATTTTCATGTGCTGAGATGTTTTTTTTATAGCTTAAATGTAAAAATGACTAGAATATGAACGTTAAAAGTCTACTTTATCAAGAAAGTCTAACATGACTATGTAATTGTGATCAATGAAAAAATATATTGTGAAATTGTACCCAGCCAGCAGAAAACCTGTGCAGGTAATATTAAGGCATTGTTTGTGGTATTGCAAAAATAAACCGATACTGGAACATGTTTTTTCCAGAAACAGTTCTGAATTAATTGAAATAACACAGAAGTTTTTCTCTGATATCGCTTTGACTTTTTTTTGTGTAATGTCCCAAAAAGTCATGGATGGTCATGCAATGGACATGCAGAAAGTTTATACTTTGTACATGCAAAACTATTACAAAAGGTGCAAAAAAGGGTGTAAATTGTTATTTTGACTTCTGGGAAACGTAAATATATTTTGTTCTGAAGGGCAGTACATAATGAAAAAAATAATAATCTTTAAAAAATAAAAAAATTTACAACAATCATATTGTTCCAAAGTTTACACCCCCTGGCTCTTAATGTATCGTGTTGTCTTCTTGATCATCAGTGAACGTTTGCACCTTTTGTAATAGTTGTGTTCGAGTCCCTCAGTTCTCCTCAGTGTGAAATGATGGATCAGCATCATATAGACGCTGTTGGAAAGGGCTCAAATATATAGAAGATGCTGGAAAAGTAAAGAACGTGCAGGACCTGGAGGATTTCTCTGAAGAACAGTGGGCAGTTTAACTGCTCAGGACAAACAAGTTACTCATGAAGAACTCTCACAAAACATAAACACAGTGGCTGATCATCCAGGTAACGACACACAGGATTAATAATCAAGCGTGTGTAAACTTTTGAACTGGATCATTTGTGTAAATTCAGTTATTATTGTGTCTTGTGGACTAGATGTAAACATCTGTTATGCAAATATCTCATTCAGTACAGAACTAAATAAACATCATGCAATTTTAATGATTTCTATTGTTAACATTTAGCATATTCTGCAATGTTCTACACAGTCTTACAATTTATGAGCTGTAAATCATGTTCCCCAGCACGGGCCATTATTATAATTTATTATAAGTTTTTGGGTGAAGTTCAGTTCAGGTGAAGAAGACTCAGGACACACTAAAATGATTCCTCAAAACAACCTTTAATGACGGAATTCAAATCAATCACATTTGAACTGAATGAACACACACTACATAGCGTAAAGGTTTATAAGAGGGGGAAAAAGTGATGCAAGCTTGAATGAAAATCCTTAAAACAACCATCAGTGGAATACAGCAGCGGCTCGTGGCCTTGGTGGGGCAGGACTTCATTAGCGATGACGTTAATAACAACATATAGCCTCCAAAAAAATGAAGTCGAGAGGTTAGACTTACACTATAGGATACTATCTAGTTAATTTATCAGAGTAACCCTGTACTAGGCAGTTGAGAGTCAACGAGACTTGAATAAACATACTACATCAATTTTTTACAAGAGACCAAAAAGATAGACAAAGCCAGCACTGAACAGACTTATAAAGAGTCAAATAATACTAGTCTGACATGTGACAAAATATTTTCCTGATTTCTTCTGTTTTTGTCTGCATCTCACACTAACTCATTTCAGAAATTAAAACAAAATCAAATATACAACAAGGACAACCTGAATAAACACAAATTACAGAATTTTAAATTATGTTATTTACTGAAGCAAAAATGTTCTCCAATACCAACTGGGCCTGTGTGAAAATGTATTTTCCCCCGTAATTACTAATTCCCCAAACCTATGAAACTGCATTGATAATGGGGTTCAGCTGGACTAGACACAACCAGACCTGATTACTGCAAACCCTGTTCAGTCAAATCAACACTTAAATAGAACCTTTTCAACATGATGTTGGTTAAAAGATCTTACCCAGTAATGCACTATGCCAAAGTTGAAAGAAATTCCAGAAATGATGAGGAAGAAGGTGATTGTAATAAATCAGTCTGGGAAGAGTTACAAAGTTATTTCGAAGGCTCTGGGACGTCAAAGAACCACAGTGAGAACCATTATCTCCAAATGGAAAAACTCCGCACAGTAGTGAACCTTCCCAGAAGTGGCCGAGCTTCCAAAAATCCTCCAAGAGCACAGCGTCGACTCATCCAGGAAGTGACAATAGAACCAAGGACAACATGAATGGAACTACAGGCCTTGCGTTAATAAAGGTCACGGTTCATGACTCCACTATCAGAAAGACATTGGGCAAAAATGGCATCAATGGTAGAGTGGTGAGGTGAAAACCACTGCTGACCCAGAAGAACATTAAGACTCGTCTGAATTTTTCCAAAACACACCTTGATGATCCTCAAATCATTTGGGAGAACGTTCTGTGGGCTGATGAGTCGAAAGTGGAATTGTTTGGAAGACAGGGATCCCGTTACATCTGACAAAAAACAAACACAGAATTCCACAAAAAGGACCTTATACCTGCAGTCAAGCATGGTGGTGGAAGTGTGATGGTGTGGAGATGCTTCTCTGCTCCAGGGCCTGGGATAACTGAATAATGATAATTGAGGGAAACATTCTGCTCTCTACACAAAAATCCTAAAGGAGAATGTCTGGTCTTCAGTCTGTAAGTTGAAACTCAAGCGCAACTGAATTATGCAGCAAGACAATGATCCAAAGCACAGGAGTAAATCCTAGTCCTAGAAATAAATGAAAGACTGATCTCCAGTTATTGGAAGCATTTGGTTGCAGTTATTGCTGCTAATGGTGGCACAATCAGATTTTAAGTTTAAGGGGGCAATTAGTTTTTCACATTGGTGATAGGTATTGGACAACGTTTCTGTAAAAAATAAAATAATAAAAACTGTATTGTGTGTTTACTCAGGTTGCCTTTGTTTTATGTTGTATTTCATTTAAACATCTAAAACTATTTATTATGAGATATGCACAAAAACAGAAGAACCCTACTGTTTAAATTTGACTAATTTGTAAAGAAATGTAGTTCGTCTGTTTTTTTTTTTTTTTGCCACATTTCTCATGCTCATGTGGTGTGAAGGCTAGGCTGTTGGTCCGATCCCATAGAAGAGCAACTGTAACACAAATTGCTGAAAAGGTCAATGCTGGCTCTAATAGAAAGGTGTCAGAACAAACTATGCATCACAGCTTGCTGTGTATGGGGCTGCGTAGCTGCAAACCGGTAAGAGCGCCCATGCTGACCCTGACCACCACCAAAAGCAACTACAATGAGCGTGTGAGCATCAGAACTGGACCATGGAGCAATGGAAGAAGATGGCCAGGTCTGATGAGTCACGTTTTTTTATATACCATGAGGACAGTCGGGTGTGTGTGCATTGCTTACCTGGGGAAGAGTTGGCACCAGGATGCATTATGGGAAGAAGGCAAGCTGGTAGAGGAAGAGTAATGCTCTGGGCGCAGTGGTTTTCAAACATTTTCATTGTGAGGCCCCCTGTGTTAGGGTGCAATCCTTTGGGGCCCCCTAGAGTCATCACATTCTTGCAATTTTGTTTTTTTTTCACGCTAGACTCTTGTGAATTAACTTTCTCAGCTAAGAGACTACATCCTCTATATAAAAACTTATCCATTTGAAATAGGCTTAGGTTTTATTAGCGTGTGGCTAACAGTACTATACACTAGTATTATCAACGTATGTCTCTGTTTGATGGGTGTCTTAGTGTGCTGTGTATAATTGATTTAATTTATGAATATTTCTCATTTTTACTTACATCATAGTTTAAAGGTTGATAATCCTGACTTACGGGTAAAATTAATTTTAAAAATAATAATGTTCTAGAATTTCTATGTGGACCCCCTGGCGCCATCTGGTGGCCCCACAGTTTCAAAACCACTGCACTGGACAATATTCAAATATTGGGCCCAAGCATTCATGTGGATGTTACTTTGACATGTACCACCTACCTAAACATTGTTGCAGAACAAGTACACCCTTTTATGGCAACAGTATTCCCTAATGTCAGTGGCGTCTTTCAGAAGGATAATGCGCCCTGCCACACTGCAAAAATTGTTCAGGAATGGGCTTGAAGAACATGACGAGTTCAAGGTGTTGACTTGACCTCCAAATTCCCCAGATCTCAATCCGATCAAACCTCTTACAGATACCACCTCACAACTTATAGGATATAAAGTATCTGCTGATAACGTCTTTGTGCCAGATACCACAGCATACATTCAGAGGTCTTGTGTTGAACAGCTAACATGCCCATATGGACTAACCACCACTGGTGAGATGAGCACGTCAGTGGCGTGTATCTACAATATACAGGTTTGTTTTTTGTTTTTACAGCACAACCATGAAAGCCATATGTGAGTCACTCACCATCCCTGGAGACTCCTGAAAAAGTTCCGTACTGTAAAGTGTGCAGAAGAAGAAAAAAACAAAACATAAAATACAAACAATTCACAACACACTATAAAACACACTACCTCCTCTAATGATAGTATGATGTATTCGACTTAAGTCGTAATTGAAAAGCTGGAGCTTTAAATTATGTCATTTTCAAATTCTGTAAACAAAATTGAAGTAAAAAAAAAAAACAGGAGGAAAAATAAACCTGTATAATCAGTGTTATAGATTTAACAAGCAAATATATCTATATGCTGATTGATCAAGCTGCTGTGTTTACTATTGATGATGGGAGCAGCCATGTTTATTTGACATCACTTTCTGAACTCAGAGGAACTCGGAGTTGAGGAGACTATCCCAAGTTCCTGAGTATGAATTCAGAATTATGACCTTTAGACAAATGCAGCAGTATTTTGCTCTGGGGCCTCCATAAAAATAAAAAAGTTGACCTATTGCAACAACAACAACAAAAAAAAAAAAAATCACGAGCAGTTTTGGATGATACTTTCTTCAGAAATAAGTATTTCAATTTTATTAGTTTTCTGTTTTGTATGTCTGGATGGTTTGATTTAATTGTTCTGTTTTAGGCCTGTTTAGTTTCCTTGTATCTTTGGTTAATTTTCGAACATTTGGAGTAAGAACTCACCAAGCACGGTCAGCTGATCCTACTGACAGATTACACACACACACACACACACACAATACACAAAATATACAAATAAAGAACAGAAGGTGTAGAACATCACACAGATTAACTTCCAAAAGAGGAATTAATGGTAAACATGGTATTTCAGATTGATGCTCTATATTACAATCAATTGGCTCATCCTTTATTGTTGTTTCTTTTTGTTTTGTTTATTTATTTTTTTTGTTTTTATAAAGCTCTGAGGCCACATAGCAGTGACAGGCCCAACTTCTGTGTCTCAAAAGCTCATACATGTACACTCATTGCTATTGGGCCATGGCTGCAATCCACATACATTACAATTGAGTTCCACTCAAGTGAGTTAGACAGTAAGCTTCTGAGCTAACCCCGAATCAGTAGCTAAAAGTATCAGTAAAAGTGGCTCAAAAATATTTTTCCATATGTCTTCCTAATAAGTTCCCCATACCATTCCTAAGTGTTCACTCCAAGCTTCTGAGAGAGTCAAAAGATACTTGGAGTGACCATCATGGTGGACCTCACCTGGACCTGAACAACACCTGCCTAGCCAAGAAAGCCCAGCAGTGTCTTCATGTCCTGCGAAGGTTGAGGAGAGCAAAACTTCCATCCTCATCACCTTTTACAGGGCAACATTAGAGGTCTGTTTCACTGGAGTTTGCTTCGTTTCATCTCCTGTTTCAAATAATCTTAACAAGTTTTCTATAGACTTGAGTTCTGGTGATTGTGAAAGCCAGTAGATGTGACTTGCCACACACAGATTTGCACCCTACACTCGACATCCTGCAATGTTGGAGTGTCAGTGCTGTCTTCTGCCTGGATATGAAGCACAAACAGTCAAAAACTGATGAATCGTTACATTCCTCATTCGTAAATATTTGTTCAAGTAATTTGTGTAGCCCAAAGACAAAACTCAGCATAATTATTCTTCAGCTGCTCTCAAGTCCTTCTACATGTGTGGACAGTCACAAAACACTGATTTCAACGATGATGACTGCTTGTATTAACATGCAACTCACTATTACACTATTATTCTTACAACCATGGTGAGCATAAGAATTAGGGGCGAGGGGAATGTGATCTTAGTGACAGTGGCCTGGTTCTTGGTGCCAGATGGGCTGGATTGAGTACTTCAAACTCCCAGGATTTTCACACACAATAATCCCTAGAGTTTACAAAAAAACACTAAAGTTTTATCGATGCAAACATCTTGTTGATCAACGAGGTCAGAGAAGAATGGCCAGACTGTTTTGAGCTGAAAGGAAGTCTGTACCCTACTGAAAAAAGGCTAAAACCATCCTAGGCTGGTTGGTTGGTCTTTGCTGGTTTAAGCTGGATGTAGCTGGTTTGAGCTGGTCTAAGTAGGTTTTATTTCAAGTATTAGTGCAAGTATTGAACTTGTACTCAAGTATAAATACACCCAAATAATACTTAAGTATAGTAATGAAGTACAATCAAGTATCTCTCACCCAACAGTGCACCACCAGCTGTGGAACACACCCTGTTCGGTCGAACGTGCTGTGTTCTGATTGGCCGCCCAGTCATAGTGAGCTGTTCAAATGTATCATGCGCTGCACACACGCTTGTTCTGTTAGTTCATTTCAGCCATGGCCCAATCACAGTGTTATTCAAATGAATGTCTCACACAGTGTATGTGTATGTAATGTGAATGTAAAGTATGTGATGTAAATGTTCATTTTATAGACTACTTAATACCAAGTTTGAGCCGCAAACAATGCGTTTTTAGCCTTGGTAAAAACCAATATAAATCTCTCAAGCATTTCGCGTGACAAATTACATTCTAGATTTTTCTCCCTAGACCAACTTAACACTTTTGAGAAGATGGTTCATAGTTGATAGCAACCAACCCTCATATTGGCTCACAATTGACAAAGCAAAGGCTCTTCAAGAAATCTTTTAAGATGTAATGCTATGTCTATGCAAAAATTGAGGAGTGACCCTCAATATCAATATCTCAATGCATTGTCAGTGGTGCCTTAAATATATCCATTTAAGTGCAAGAAGAAAAGAACATATGGCAATAACTGTACGATGGTAACGTATAATGATTTCCCACAGTACAGAACTATCTTTACAATCAACTTCCACCCTTATATGCCTGTTCGATATTCAATGTATCTGAACAGGAATGGCAACTGAAAGACAGATCATGTACAGAACCATGTCGCACTACACGGTAGTAAAGTGCTATTAGTGGTTAAGGTTCTGCACCAGTTCAACTTATGGTGTCTGTCTCACTGTGCTTATGAGCAAAAGAGACCTGGGTAGAGGGGGTAGTGGAAATTGCTGGACACAAAAAACGACTCACCTTGGTTATTGGGGAAGGGGACAGGGAGCGACTCACTGCACATCACTGGGGCAGAGGGAGAGAGCGGGGTGTAGTGTCCTGCCGCCATGTCCCAGTGTCTTCCGAAAGGGTGACTAAGTCCCCCTTCAGGAGACAACAACAGTCAGTCCAGCATCAACAGCACACAGGCGAGCAGAAGCAGCAAAGCTAGCAGAAGTGAAAGCACTCGACTCTCAGAGGAAGCAAGAGTGGAGGCAAGTGAAAGAACTGAAGAATGTGCAACACCTGTCGATAGACGCTTGGTCATCGGTGGATATTTAGTATACTTCTTACCATCATGGAGATGACACTGTCTATTTCTTTGTATAAACGTATTTCTATACATAACACGTAATATTGGATCATTTTCCTCAATAAATAAACAAATAAGTATAATATTTTTGTCTCAATTGTTTAATCGTGTTCTCTGTCTACTTTTAGGACTAGAAATGAAAATGTGATGATGTTTTAGGTCATATTTATGCAGAAATATAGAACATTCCAACTTTCACTGTATATGCTACAATTTTCACAATTTTATCATCTCTACAAATATACTTGGCATACGATACATATACTATCGATTTGTGAAATGACAATGCTAAAGCAAAGCTTAACTTACACAAAATAATATAAATGCTCCTATAAATGTTCTTTCTTATAGAACAATTTTCCTTTGTGTATTATTTTGTTTCCTTAGAACATGCCCGTATGTGTTGTCTGGCTGAACTGAATGACGTGCTCATTCCTTAGGTGCTTCCCATGACCAAAGATATTGCACCTTTGCATACATTCTCATGCACTTCAGCGGGCTTTAAATGTATTTCAAATACCAAAGAAGAGAGGAATGAAAAAAAGGTTTAAACTACAGACAAGAGTATGTTTTACAACATGCATGCCCCTATTCTTCAAACTGAACCTCTACTTTAATGAAATAGAAAAAAGCAAAAGAGAGAGAGAGATAGAAATACTGTAGATTAGGGACTCCTGATTTCAGTAGCGGGCCAAGTTTAAGAGTTTGAGCTTTCAGAAGCGCTTGTCTCATTCATTTAATGATTTCTTTGCAGTGCTTTCTGCTTTTTAGAACATCACACTATTTTAAGATGTTAAGTTCCCCTAAGCATTTTAGTTCTACATTATGAGACACCTGGAAATATTACATTTACATCAAGTCTCGCATTTTTTCCCCACATATCAGTGTCCATTTTGGTTCATATGGTTTATTCCATGGTTTAATAAATGGACGTGAAGAAGGAGTCAGTTTGTTTTAACTTTATTTGGACTATGTCCAAAGCTGTTAACGTTTAACCAGTTTACACAATTTTCACAAATCCAAAGAAGTCAGTTACAGTGTGTAAAAAGGATCATCATAAAGAGAACATTTTAACATTAGACACAGTGCTAATCTAACATTAATCTATGTCTTTGTATAAATGTCAAATCAAGCACCAGAGTGGACTTCTGAACACAAATAGAAAGATATCATTTCAACAGCAATATTTACACTGTTACGTAAAAATAGCTGCACATTTATTAAATAAACTGTCACTTTTGAATCATAAACAGTGCACATACAGAACAAGGTCTTTATTTCTAATTTTCCTTCTTCTTCTTTTTGTAAAAGTCTATAAAGCAAGAGCTGTATCCGTTTGTAAATACTGAGTAGTCATAGCTAAAAGAAACTCTAAACATTGAACAAAGGTAAAAGTCTGTGAGGCCCAAGGAGTCTTGAAAGAAGCTACTTTTACACTAGGGCTAATTTGTTTCTCTCTCGTTCCTTCAAATGTACTTTTTATTATTCGGTTACGGCTTATGGGATTAGCACCACGCAAACTAAATGCTGTTTAATGGGGACAGAATGAGCTGTTATTTGCATACAGTAACAAACTTAAACACAAGGTACTTATCAGGTTTATCAGAGAACCAGAGAATGACTGTGCTTTTGGGATTCCTTCTAAATGCACTGAAGAAAATGGAGTGTGTTGATCAGGGACTGGAGTATTTGGAGTATATTTGAGTATGAATATTACTAGTAGTCAGTATTTACACCCTGGCAGTACTAATCAGATATAT
>JAFFST010047773.1:221352-238159 GCA_022414735.1 Noturus placidus | reverse complement strand
CCACAGTTATAATAAGGGGGTCAATCACTTTTTCACACAGGGCCATGATGGTTTGGATTTTTTTTCACCTTTAATAATAAACACCTTCATTTACAAATTGCATTTTGTGTTTACTTGTGTTGTCCTTGACTATTGTTTAAATTGGTTTGATGTTCCGAAACACTTAAGTGTGACAAACATGCAAAGGAACAGGAAATGAGGAAGGGGGCAAACACTTTTTCACACCACTGTATTTGGTACATTGTTGTGACTAATATGGTTCGGTCCAGTTACTTATACAGTGCATCCGGAAAGTATTCACAGTGCTTCACTTTTTCCCACATTTTGTTATATTACAGCCTTATTCCAAAATGGATTAAATTAATTATTTTCCTCAAAATTTTACAAACAATACCCCATTATGACAACATGAAAGAAGTTCGTTTGAAATCTTTGCAAATTTATTAAAGATAAAAAAACAAACAGAAACACATGTACATAAGTATTCACAGCCTTTGCTCAATACTTTGTTGAAGCAGCTTTGGCACCAATTACAGCCTCTAGTCTTTTTGAGTATGATGCTACAAACTTGGCACACCTATTTTTTCCCAGCTCGAACAGGTACCAGTATACTGATTAATATTTGGTTATACTCTTTAAATGTAGGTTTTAGTGGATTAACTCATTTATTGATTATAACTTGTTGATACTTTTTCACATATTCTTTGATTATACATGAGTGAATTATTCTCTGATTGATTTAAATATTCCATAATAGATGTTGGCAAAAATGGTGTTTTACTTGGGTTTCATTCAGAAGACTTAATGTTTGGGATTGAACAGAGGATTTATGCACATGTTCAAAACTAATGTTTATAGTTTTGTAGCAATTCACAAAAATATACATTATCGTTCAAAAGATTTCCATCAGTGTTGTTCCAGGTACATCAATAAAACGAGTGTAATATGATTATAGACTTAGGTTTCTAAATAATAATCCATGACAGAGTGGGGTGATACGACAACATTTTCAGTGTTGAGCAGAAGTTTGAGAGCACTAGAGACAGAGTGCTGTAAACTTCCTGCCACTTTTATATAATATCCATGTTTTCATTTCTTTTCTCTTCATAAAGATGAGACAGAAAAGTGTTATTCCAGTACCTTTTACTTTCACACACAAAAAAAAAAAAACTCAATTCTGTGTGCCCACACACACACATACAGCCCTAACACCCACCCAATTGACAATATCATGTAGGGATGATATCATTATACTGTCCTTCCAAACAATGCCAATGAACGCAGTCATGCAGACTCTGCAATATTCAGAGGAGCTTACAATTTTTTTACTTATAGCAGATTTTCTGCAGATTTGGTCCAAGATCCATCATGTGACATCATCACAACGTGCCTTCAGTCAAAGTCCTCTTCAATTCACGTGCATCAAACCTGAGTATAACTAAAAGGTCTCATTTACCTACAAACATCCCTGGGAAAGGCTGTGCAAACAATTTCATCAATTATCCAGCTATCTAGAAAAGAAGCACAAAAAAACCTCTGTAGGGTGTGTTGCAAATTTTGAAGAAAAAGAAATCTCAACAACATCAAGCATTTTTGGCTGCAACAGTTACAAGAATCTGTAAAATCCTGTATGGACTGATCATATCACACAAATCTAGGGATCACCGTACAAGTCTCCAGGGATGTGGAGTTACTAGAATTTTACAAAGCATGCATGTGGCATTAGCAAATCACTTCACACCTGATTGATAGTAAGGTTTTTAAACAGAGAATGTGTATTGATTACATTAAATGTTTTAAACCATTGTATTGCGAAACACAGAAAGTTTTATGTTAATTTTCCAGAGTCTAAACACATTTAGTGCTTCAGCTTGAAAAAACATTGGTGGCCAGAACATGGGCATCTTTGTATGGCTAGTATCTGAATTTTATAAACATATAAAGATCTACATTAAGTATTTTTGTGTGATTAGTGATGAGAAATTATGTGTAAAATCAACTGTCTGGTTCATCTTAGTGTCACATCTTCGTGACGGCGGGGAATGAGGCTGGACGCAAACGCAATATGAACAGTTTTTATTAATAGAGAGGCAGGCAGTATAATCCAAATCGTAATCCAAACAGGGGTAATCCATAAACAGGCGAAGGTCAGGCGAACAGCAAACAGAGTAGAAACAGGGTTTTGCAGAAGACGAGGTCGTGGTCACAGAAAACTAGGTCGATACACTAAACATGAAATGTAAGACATAAACGATGGCTATGAATTGGTTAGCGGAGAAACCAATATGAACGGGCTAAGGCTAAAGGCTATGACAATGGTTTACTATGATGCGTACGAAAAGAGGTTTACTAGTCATTCATACATTCCTAAACAATGTTCCGCACCGAGTGCTACTGGGTGCGTGGTATAAGTGCATGTATAATCAGTGCTGATAGCGTGCAGGTGAGAGTGAATCAGACACGTGACAGGGTAACGCATGACAGAGCATGGGCAGAGACAAGACAAAAACATAAACACGAGTCTGAGTGTCAATGTCAATGAAGTTTGCTTCGGAAACGAACAGATGCAGTGCGCATGCGCACTGCTTCCAGGGGAAATCATGACACTTACC
Source organism: Noturus placidus (assembly GCA_022414735.1). Taxonomy (NCBI): domain Eukaryota; kingdom Metazoa; phylum Chordata; class Actinopteri; order Siluriformes; family Ictaluridae; genus Noturus; species Noturus placidus. Next base: position 235,547 of record JAFFST010047773.1, on the reverse strand, counting down.
TCTCAAAAATTATCAGTCACAGTGGTTTTGGTTTTAGTAAAATTGAGCTGCAATTAATGGAATTACAACCCCAACTCCAAAAAAGTTGGGATGCTTTGTAAAATGTAAATAAAAAAAATGCAATGATTTGCAAATCTCATAAACCCATATGTTATTCACAGTTTTCTGTAGGAGGGCGCATGGTGGCTTAGTGGTTAGCACGTTCGTCTCATACTTCCAGGGTCCAGGGCTTGAGTCCTGCCAGGGGCCCTGTGTGTGCGAAATTTGCATGTTCTCCATCTTGTGTCGGGGGTTTCCTCCGGGTACTCCGGTTTTCTCCCCCAGTCCAAAGACATGCATGGTAGGCTGATTGGCATGTCTAAAGTCTCCGTAGTGTATGAATGGGTGTGCGTATGTGATTGTGCCCTGCGATGGTGTACCCTGCCTTGTGCCTGATGCTTCCTGGAATAGGCTCCAGGTTCCCTGAATGTTGTGTTGACAAATTTTGTCTATATTGCTCATTTGATTTAGTGCCTTGTCTATAAATCTTGCCGAGATGTTAGGTATAATATTTGTAGTATTTTAGTAACTTTTGTTATACAACTTGAAGTTAATAAGATAAAAACCTTGTGTTCATAATTATGGTAATTAAGTACATAAGAAAATACTAGTTGGAACAACAGGATTTGTATGAGTAATAAATTTAAAAACTTGTGTTTATTATACAGTTTTAATTGAAAATACATTTGAGGTAGAGGAAAAGGTGATTTCTCTAACTCAGTGTAGTTCGTTGATTGAAATTAATTTAAAGTTGTCATAACTCAAAATGATTGGTGTTTTGCAAAACTGTCTGTGTGATTCGAGAGCAAGTGTTATATTTGTTTATTGTTTATTTAGTATTATGGTGTTACTGTGCATGTTGTGTTCCAAGTGATGGAGGAGGGTCTTCATCCAGTCTGGCTCTTCTGTCTCCTGGCATGACACCAAGAGACTGTGTTGGACAGATTGTATACAGTTCCATATTTAGATTGTGTACACGGCTGGTCAGAGGTATGTGCGCCGTAGCTCCAAATCATTCTCTTAATTTCAATTTTAATTCCCGTTTCCCTGTTTGGAAACTGAAGGAAAGTGTTTTGAAGTCCATAATGACGTTCATCCAAACACAGTGCGCGAGAGCGGGAGAGAGCGTGTGCGAAAGATTTTTTTTTCCTTTTACAATCCTTTACTTATAGAAATTCACACTACACAGTAAAGTCAAGGTGACTCAATATATAAATAAATACACATATTTCTGTAAAAGTTAAAATCAATCAGTATCGTTGATTTTATCAATCCGGAGAGAAGAACTTTTATGGCATTACAGTTTGTGTTTTGTGCCACGTTGTTTCTTCTGCTCAGGTATATCAAAATTTTTGCCTTACCAACGATAAAATTGATCAGTTGTCATGATTCCCCCTTTGAAGCAGAGTGCACTAGCACGAATGCACGAGCACCTGCATGACCGATGTGGACAATGTTGACGTTCACAAACACGTGTATTTTGTTGTGTTTCTGTCATGTCACCTCCCCGTGTCTGTCATTGGCTAAGCTGTCAAACACGTGTACTTTGTTATGTTTCTGTCATGTCTCCTCCCCGTGTCTGTCATTGGCTTAGCTGTCACGTCTGTCTGTATTGCCCTCAGCTGTTGGCTATTACGACGCTGATTTAACATGCATATATACCACGCGTCTCCGAGCACATGGTGCGGAATATTAAGTGAGTAAGTTGGAATATACTAGTTATAGTCATAGTCATAATCCATTTTAGTTTAGTTCACGCTGGTTTCTCCGCTACCAGTTCTTAGTCGTAGTTCATGTTTCATGTTTAGTGTATCGACCCTGTTTCCCGTGAACTCGATTTCTTTTTCTGCCTTGGCCTGTATTGTTCTGTTTGCACGATCGCCTGACCCTTCCCTGTTTTTGGATTGCTCCATTTGGATTATGTATTTGGATTTACTGCCTGCCTCTCTTTTTTCATAGAATTTTTATTGGAAATTTTTATTTTACACATCATAACACATCAGAACACCATACCCAACAACCCCTACAAAACAACCACAGCCAAAACCAAAAGAAAGGGGAGAGGAAAAAAAAAAAGGGTAAGATGGTTAGTGTTTATTGTCTACCTCTCCTCAATCTACCTCCAGGGTGCGTGCATCATTGAAATCGGTAATAAATTGTTGCCATTTTCCCAAAAATGAGTCACCCCTAACTCTGATGTTGTACTTGATTTTTTCCAGCTTCAAAAAGATTATTTAAGCCAGATCTTTAAACCAGACTGATATAGAGGGGGATTGTGGAGAGGTCCAAGACAACAATATTCTGTGCCGAGCAAGCAACGATGCAAAGTCCACAACACTAGCTTGTTTATGGTTCAGAGGTTGACACTGAGATGAAAAACCAAAGATGGCAATTAAAGGACAAACCTCCAATTTGATTTTAACCATGTCGGACATAGTCCCAAAAAAAAGAGTTCCAAAATTTCTCTAGTTTGGGAAAGTGTGCAAACATATGACTCAGGTTACAGGGTGAAAGTTTATTACATATTGGTCCCATGGTTGATGCCGAGATAAATTTAAAATGACGACGAAACTGATAGAAAATCTTTAGAGGGGTACATACTATTGGATTATCTGTGTATTGTGAAAGGGCTATAGGAAGGGAGGACAACACCAGAGCAAGGAGGGAGGTTGAAATGCAAGACTGTGCTTCTAAGCGGGACCATGGAAGAGAGGGTGCCTGCACCCAGAGCACCAGTTTCTGAATATTAGCCACCCAATAATAATACATAAATTTGGGCAATAAGAGGCCACCTGTTACGATACCTTGGCGGAGGCAAGCACGGACGCGTAATCCAGGCGGTGTGGTGAAGACGAAAGATGAAAGACGAAAACAGGGGCGTGAACTAAGTCGAACGATCGGGCAACAGGTAAGCAAAGACTTAGGCGAAATTGTAGTCAACACACAGGCAATGTCCTTTATCAATATAGCAATCCGATAACTAAGGCTTGGCAAAAGTCAGAGACGACGCTACTGAGCAATTACTTCGCGCCGCGTTAATGTTAACAAGGTCTTATATAACTTTGGGCAGCGCACAGGTGTTTTCACTCAGTACTCCGGCGAACTTGAGCATGGGGGTGGCTGGGATCTGTAGTCTGCGCCGGCACGGTGGCCATGAGTTCGCCGTGACATTACAGAGCCCCCACCAAAAGGCTCACTCCGGGAGCCGAAGTCCTTTGAGGCCGACTCCTCCCCTGTGGACCTGGTTTGTCTGGATGGGCTGCATGGAAGTCCTCTCGCAGGGCTTCATCCAGAACGTTACGGGCAGGGACCCAGGACTGCTCCTCAGGCTCATATCCCTCCCAGTCCACCAGATACTGTAGCCCTCCCCCGTCCTCTGTCTGGAGTCAAGGATGTTGTGGACGCGGTATGCCGGGCAGCCTTCTATCTCCATCGGTTCCGGCGGGGAGTCCATCGGCACAGTTGTGGCCAGAGGCCCCGAGATCACAGGTTTGAGGAGGAAGACGTGGAACGACGGGGAACGTCAGTGTTTTGGGAGGTCCAGACGATAAGTGACCTCATTAATGCGTCTCAAGATTCGGATTTGGCTCTTAGTTTCGTGCCCGTGGATGGTGACTTCAGATCTCTTGTGGAGAGCCATACCCTGTTCCCGGGTCGATAGTCAGGGTGAGCTCTCCGGCATCAGTCGGCGTTCCGTTTGGCGGTGTAAGACGCCTGTGGGAGCCACTGATGGGCACATTCCCAGACTTGTTCGCTCCTGTGAAACCACTCATCTACCACCGGCGATTCTGTGTGGGACAGAAGCGTTGTTCCCAGGGGAATAATGGTGGCTGGTAACCCAAGACAAACTGAAATGGGGTGAGCTGGGTGGCAGAGTGCCGTAGGGAGTTCTGGGCGTATTCTGCCCATGGCAGGAATTGGCTCCAGTCTTCTGGGTTGGCGGAGCAGTGGGTTCGGAGGAGTCATATGACCGCCTGGTTGGCCCGTTCTGCCTGTCCATTGACCTGGGGGTGGTTGGCCTGGGGGTGGTATCCGGAATTGAGATTGGCGGTGACTCCCATTCTCCTCATGAAATTGTCCCATACCCGGGAAGTGAACTGAGTGAACTGAGGACAATCAGTCACAATCTCTTCAGGAATGCCGAAGATATGTTGAAACAAGAGTTTCACTGTAGTGAAGGTGGACGGAATGGCTGGTAGGGAAATCAGGCACAGGGACTTTGAAAAATGGTCTACCACCACTAGGATCACTGTATTTCCTTGTGACTTCGGCAAGTTGGTTATGAAATCTACGGCCAGATGAGACCATGGATGTTCATGTATGGGTAGGGGCATTAACTTCCCGGCCGGCAGCGCCCATGGTCTTTTGAACTGAGCGCAGGATGAGCATGAGGATACAATGCGTTGAACCTCTTTTGGCATGTTGGGCCACCAATATTTCGCGGCTTGCAGTTGGTACGTGCGGCGGGCTCCCAGGTGGCCCGTTGCCACAGTTGTGTGAGCCCAGGTGATGAGTTCAATGCGATACTGCTTTGGCACAAACTATTTGCTGGGAGGACAGGCCGCTGGTATGTGTGAACTCGGGATACGGTCTAATTTCTGCTCCAGGGACCACTCTACGGCGCCTACTATGCAGGAGGGGGGCACAATGTAGTTCTCCTGTTCCACCTGTCCCCCTGGGGAATACATATGAGAGAGGGCATCTGCTTTCATGTTCTTTGAACCCGGCCGGTAAGACAGAGTGAAGTGGAACCTGGAGAAGAAGAGTGACCATCGAGCTTGGCATGGAGTAAGGCGTTTGGCAGTTGGTAGGTACTCCAGATTTTTGTGGCCCATAAAGATGACAAATGGGTGAGTGGCCCCCTCCAGCCAGTGTCGCCACTCCTCTAGGGCCAGTTTAACCGCCAGGAGCTCGCGGTTCCCCACATCGTAATTGCGCTCTGCTGGAGACAACTTCCAAGAAAAAAACACTACAGGATGCAACTTGGGTTTTTCGTCAATTCTCTGGGACAGAATGGCTCCCACCCCCACCTCTGACGCGTCCACTTCCACAACAAACGGCCGGGATGGATCTGGGTTTCTGAGGATGGGGTATGTGGTGAAAGCCTGCTTAAGTTTCTGCAGACCCTCCTGAGCGGCCGGGGTCCACTGAAGCCGCCGGGGCTTACCCTTCAGAAGGGAGGTCAAGGGTTGCGCTACTTTACTAAAATCTCTGATGAATCTTCGGTAAAAATTTGCAAAGCCCAGGAAGCATTGCAACTCCTTTACTGTTTGTGGAGTGGGCCACTCCACCACTGTCTGAACCTTACGCTGGTCCATGGCAACTGGTCCCATGATGACATACCCTAGAAAAGAGATCGAGTGCTGATGGAATTCGCACTTTTCGGCCTTTACGTATAGCTGGTAATGCAGCAGGCGTTGCAGGACTCGCCAGACATGCTGAACATGTTCCTCCAGGAAGGTCGAATACACCAGAATATCGTCAATGTATGCAATGACGTACCGTCCCAGCATGTCCCTTAGGGCATCTTTAATCCGGTTCTGGAACACTGAGGGGGCATGACCAAGTACTCATAGTGTCCAGAGGTGGTGCTGAAAGCTGTCTTCCACTCATCCCCCTCCTGGACGTGTATGAAGTTGTAGGCGCTGCGCAAGTCCAACTTGGTGAAGATGGTAGCAGACCGTAACTGTTCTAAGGCAGGAGGGACGAGGGGAAGAGTGTACCGGTACTTCACTGTGATTTGGTTGAGGGCCCGATAATCAATGCACAGCCGGAGGCCCCCTCCTTTCTTTTCTACAAAGAAGAATCCTGCCGACGCTGGAGACGTAAAAGGCCGGATGTATCCTTGTTTGAGAGCTTCCTGGATGTATTCCCCCATAGCCCACTGCTCTGCCTGGGAGAGTGGGTGTACACGGCCCCGTGGTAGACTGGTCCCTGGTAGTAGGTCTATGGCACAGTCATATGATCAGTGAGATGGGAGACCACTGGCCTTTTCTTGGCTGAACACTTCCTGGAGGTCACTGTACTCCAGGGAAATCTTGACCGGGATCCGCGCCAGGGGTCTCTCAATCGACGTAATAGCTAAAGAAACTGTGGGACCCCTCATGCAATTTTGCATACAATACAGTGACCATTTGGTGAGATGTTTATCTGTCCAGGATATTTGGGGATTGTGACGTTCTAACCAGGGTAGTTCAAGGATGATAGGGTGTTTGGTGGAGATCGTGAGGTGAAGGACCAGCGTCTTGTGATGAAGCGCGCTGGTCTGAATGCTAAGAGGTTGTGTACAGTGTGATATTACGCCTCCCCCTATCAGCGATCAGTCTATGGAGACTATGGAAATGCCGAGCTCCCGCGCTGTTTTCTCATCTATGAAATTCTCCGCTGCTCCGGAGTCGATGAGCGCTGAAAGAACAAAAGAACAGCCTAAATGTTCTATCACTACTGGTAAATTAAATACATGGGATACTTTAAACTGTTCTGGACTCACCCGGTTGTGGTTCTGTTGATGGGCCGTCCTCCTATCGGTCCCCCAAGGACTCTTGTGAGGGTAGTGACGGATGACGTGGATGCTCTCGCAGCAGTAGAAGCACTGGAATTCGTCAAGTCTCCTTGCTCTCTCCACCTTGTGGACCTGAGCCCCGCTGAGCTGCATGGGTTTGTTCGGGGCATCCGGCTCAGATGGCAACACCCCATGCAGCAAGGAACGGTTGGTGCGATGCAGGCGATTCAGGCGGATGGTCAGATCTATGAGGTCATCAAAAGTTAGCTGCTCCCCACGACAGGCCAACTCCTGCAGTAGCTCCGGCGCGAGTCCATGGCGAAACGCAGTCTTAAGAGCGGGTTCGTTCCAACCGCTCTAGGCAGCAATAGTGCGAAACTCGAGCGCATACTTCCTGGCGGTGTGAGAGCCTTGCCTAAGCGGCAAGAGCTCGTCACCTGTCTCCCAGCCAGCCAGAGAATTGTCAAAGGCGTGTTGGAAACAGGCGAGGAATTTGTCCAGCGAGGGTCTGACGGTGCCTCCTCACTCCCATTCCACCATGGCCCAAGGCAGGGCTGTCCCGGAGAGTAGTTCCATAAAATGGGTCAACTTACAGACCTCTGGCATTTCCGGGTGGCTCTCATTTCAGGCTCCTGTGGTGTCAAAATTTAGCCTATTCCCCAAGGACACTTGGAATTTTATCTAGATTCAAATACTCACATAAGAAAAAAAGAAAAAATAAAGACAACAGCCATAAGTGAGGAGAGGCAAGGGTCCAGGTTTATTCGTTCCATTCCACCAGCCGGAATCCACGCAGTTGAAAGCCTCAAAAGCAATCCCAAAAACCTGAGCTAAAGCTCCTCTATTTATTCGGTTTTCTTAGGTCAGGATGACCCAGAGAAGATCATGTCCACAGTACTGTCTGTGGAAGCCGTATTGTGTTACTGGCAGAAGACCTGCTCCCAAATGGGTGGTAAGACGATTTAGAAGAATCCTCACTAAAATTTTACCGGCAATATTCAGAAATGAGATTCCTCTGTGATTGTCACAAATTTGACGATTTCCGTTCTTTTTGTATAAGTGGACGATAGTTGCGTTTTTAAAATCCTGAGGAATCCAGCCTTGCATCCAGATTTCTTGAAACAAGAGAGTCAGTTGTTGGAGAAGCTGAGTGCCGGCACTTTTGTATATCTCCGCAGGAATCGCATCAGAGCCTGGCACCTTTCCATTTGACCACTTTTTGAGTTTCTTCCATGGAAGGGAGGAGATCCAAGGAATTGTTGATGTCCACCTGTGGCAGTCTGTCCAATGCATCCATATTGATAAGCTCCATATTGGTTGAGCTCATGTTGGAAGTGTTCGACCCACCGATGTAGTATTTGTGACTTCTCTGTGATAAGAGTTGACCGGTCGGCACCGAGAAGAGGTGACGTGCCTATAGGTTGCGGTCCATAAAGGGTTTAAATGGCATAGAAAAATTTCTTTGTTTCTCCATGATCGGCGAAGCCTTGGATTTCTTGTGCTTTCTCCAGTAGCCAGGAATTCTCCATCTGTCGCAATTTACATTGCACTTCACGGCAAATATCATTGAAAGCGTTCTTCCCTGCAGTTGATTTGTCCAATTGATAGGCTTTCCTGTGTTTCCTGTCGAGTAGTTTGGCAATATCCTCATTGTTTACGTCAAGCTAATCCTGGTGCACACGTTTCTTGGGTCCGAGAGCATCAAGAGCAATTGAATAAAGAGTTTCATGACACCTATACAACACTCACACACACACACTCCATACGTGCATATTCACTTATATAACACTCACACACACACACATTCTATACATGCATATACACTTGTACAACACACACACACACACCATACATGCATATACACTTATACAACACACACACACACACACACACACAGACACACACTCCATATGTACACTTATAGAACTCTCACACATACACACACTCCATTCATTTAAGTAAGTAAATTTTATTTATATAGCACATTTCACACAGCAACTCTGACCAAAGTGCTGAACAGACAGAGGAAAATAAAAATAGAAACAGAATAAGACCAAATAAAAACAGACAATAGACAATAGTAAAAATTAGATTAGAACACCTGGTAGAAGAGATATAAGCTTCTTTTTAAAAGTGTTAATAGACGGTACAATGTCAGTGGCAATTGATTCCATAGATGAGGGAAAGCAACGGAAAAAGCTTCCCTTTGTATTTAACCGGAAATGAGGGATATGCAAAAGAAACCTATCAGAAGATAGGAGTCTGTAGATGAATGTGGTGTAAGAAGATCCTTGAGATAGGAAGGAACTTTATCATTAAGAGTTTTAAAAACAAACATCAGAATCTTAAACTGAATCTTAAATACATGCATATACACTCACACATACACACATATACACACACACAAACACACACACACACACACACACACACACACACATTCCAGATAGAAATATCACCCAGTCACAGGAAGTTCCTGGGGTTTGCGTTGGAGGCAACGCATACCAAGATCGGGTTCTATCCTTCATAGTAGAATCCAGGACATCTGTGTACTAAACTACCTGGATGACTGGTTAATTATAGAACGATCCAGGGAACTGGCAGTTCAACATCGAGATGTTCTCGCCCACATGAAGAGCATGGGGCTCAGGTTGAACCTGGACAACGTTTCTAGGGGTTATCCGGATTCTACTATGATGAGGGTGTTTCTATCCCCGACATGCGTAGGGTTAATTCTATCAACTTGAGCAAGATCAAGCTGGATCTTGGCATCCCCTCCAGTCTCTATGGGAGACTAACCGGAATGCTGATTGTAACGGCATCTAGTATGAGGGATGTTGGGAGAGCTGGCGGTGGGAATTTTGGAAAGCTGCGGAGCTCTATGCTGGGTCTCTGAGCAGATGTTGATTGAAGACTCCCACTGCTGCCGATTAGGTGAGATGAGTTGATTTTACTGAGCTGAGGGAGCAGAGAGAACCAACAGTTTGGAAAAAAGCAGAGAGTTGGATTTGAACTCTTTCTGGCTAGTCCTGCCCTCTAAGAGTTCCAACCAACCAGAGATTGTCTTAGAGCTGGATGTAAGCCAAATGCTCCGCCCATGATGTTACTCAGTCCATTGTCACTGCAGATGGGTGGTTCCCCGCCTTTTCATGCATGGATTAAACTTTGTCCAAAATACTAAAGTGCATATAATGACATCCTATCTGAATTTGAAATACGTTTATCTACCAGAAAATGATTCCATGAACACGCACAATATATGTTAAGTACACTATTAATAGTAAAACACAATAATCTTTCTAGTACTACTGTACTAATACATGATAAATAAATGAAATAATTAATGGTAACTTAGTGGTTATAAACACAATAAGTCCTGAAGGAAGCATGGCAGAAAATAGGTGATTGTAGTTGTTTTAAAGATGTATTAATTTTCACAGTCATTGTTTCGGTGGAGTGATTGTGGAATATGCTGATTCAACAAGGAAAAGGGGGGCTCCTATCCCCTTTCTTTCTGCACTTATCACTTTATGGGTGAAGGACCTTGGGTTTTATCTGTTGGGTAAGCCATCTGGTTTTGGTGAGTCCTAGAGAAGGGCTTGTTTCTCAACCCACGTGTTGCATTCTGGGGGGTTGATTTATGGTTTTATGGCAACATTTGGCCAGGTGGCCACGCTGACAATGGCCACTGGTGTTTACTAATGGTGGTTTTTTCTTTCCACCCCAGAATTGTTTGCACCAGTCACAACAGCTTCTTTGAATTATGAAGCTTAAGAACTTGAACTATGAACTTGAATTAATTCTTTGAGTTTGAGTGGTTCTGGGCTGTTTAAATAGACTGTCTTATACTCTCTTGTTATCATCTCTGCTGCTGTCGTGGGTAAAAACAACCTTTTTAGCCTAAGTCAAAAACTTGTGACAGAGAGTTTAGTGTATGTCAAAAGTGAATAAACTTTATTGAAAACCAATAAAGTATGACTGTCTGCAGAGAGTCCAATGTGTACATACACAACATGTCTTTATATACCTCCCTAAAGCAGTAAAATTATCCCTATGTGTGGCATTCAACTTTTGCCTTTTAGAACAGACCAATCTCCTACTGCGTTAGCTAATTATTCATATCCATATGATACCCCACATTTGTGCCGGATGCGCAAGCCAGTTGTATGTTCTTCAAAGGTCTTACCAGCCTGGGTTCTCCACCATGTCATATAATTCATCCCATAGCCCCATTTTGGTACCCTTTCCTTGAATGCTTTTCTCTTCTTGTGTTACTAATTTGCAAGCCCAGGGGGCTAATTCAGACACCCAGTTCTGGAATGTGTCTAATTTACTGCTACAAAGTGAAGCTGCATTTAGACAAACACAATTTCTTAATTTACTATCGTAGAGTGAATGTGCTTTACACAACCCTAAAGCATCTAATTTACACACTTAGAAGTGAAGCTGAATATATACAAACACAGGTTCTCACTTTACACACTTATAAGACCGCCAGTTGGAAGTGGTTTATAGTTTAAGATTTGTCACAGAAAGCAATACAGCCTACTGTTTAGTAAGACACAGAATTCTTCTAACTTAATCCACACTCAGAATATAACTTGATCAAATATTGTTCTGTGGATTTAGATTATGCCTTTAACTATTGATTATACATATAGATTATGCCTTTATACCAATATTGATCATTCGATTATGCTTAAGTAATAATTATAAATGTTGGTTACATATCTGGTTACACACTTCATTAACATATCCAAAGGTAAGTTAGAAATATTGATTACATCTCATAGATATTTTATGTATCTTTTCTATATCTATATTTCTCCCTCTGGGGCTTACTAAGCCCCACCTTCCTTGAGAAAGTTCACGATCCAGTCCTTCATTTACACAAACTAGTGATCAATGTATTACTATGCCAGCCATCTACCAATGATCAAATCCTGAAACCATTCTCTCTGGAGATCAGAACCAAACATCTCCTCTCCCATTAACTAGAAAGGAGTAAACGATTCTGCCTCTCTTTCCCTAACCACAAAAATTAAACAGTGTATTTAAGCATGAGCATGCATTTGGTTCAGCACTTGCCCGTAGTTGTCACGGTTATGTAGAGTACACAAATGGTTAAGCACATATAGCTGATACAAGTATAGACCAATAAGCATGAGTACAAAATAGCTTTCTCAGTTTGATTACAATGATATATCAGACAGTGATCATCCTGTCTCTTAATCACGCTTGATTATATTGTAATAGAAAAAGTACAAAAATAAAAAATAGAAAAATGAAAAAGCAAAAAAAAAAAAAAACCTCCATCACACCGTTTTTCAAGGGATGTCCAGACAATGTCTTTGACCCAGATACTGGGTGGCTTTAACCAGGAAAGATTTCAGTATAGGCACCACACAACAAGGTTTTGTAAGCCATGAACCCCATCATCCAAACATAGACTCCAATCCCAAGCCTGTGCATCTTTACCTGCATTCTCAGCGACCTCCTGCCTTATGTTCTTCAGCTTCTTCATTGCCTCAGTGAAATTTCCCTCAGGTGCAGTGTTATTAGGAATGAATGTGCAACACTGGTCCCCGAATAGTATGCAAACACCACCTTTTTCAGCTAGAAGCCAATTCAATGCCTGTCTATTCTGCCATGTCATTTTACTTGTGGCATCTGCTCTCCTAAGGCAGACAATGCATCGTCAGTGTAATTAATGAACCTTTGCTGATTATAGTAAATATAGTTAATCCATTCTGCATTTTTGTTGGGAGTTATCCGAACTAATATGGACTCAAACCCTGACTTCACCTCATCCCTGGCCTTGTATTTGTTTGGTATGCCCCTTGGTTGCCCAATTAATTGGGAAAAAGTATTTGATCCCCTGCTGATTTTGAACGTTTGCCCACTGACAAAGAAATGATCAGTCTATCATTTTAATGGTAGGTTTATTTGAACAGTGAGAGACAGAATAACAACAAAAACATCCAGAAAAACGCATGTCAAAAATGTTATAAATTGACGCTGGACGCCGCCCCCGGCGGCACTGGAATGCTGGACGCCATCCCTGGCAGCTCTGGAATGCATGGCGCCACCCCCAGTGGGGACATGGGATGTCAAAGCATAGACAAAGGCTTGTTTTTAGGGACAGTTTGGTGTAAGTGTCCTCGTTGGTGAACCATTTTCCGAAATCTTGTTTATAGTTTAAACAAAATGCACGATTCTTTTAAAACACAATCTTTTAAAAAGGTTTTTTCACCCTTAAAGTACCCTGGTTAAAAGGTAGGCTATGTAATACATATTTTCATTTTCTTCAGACATATTGTCACTTCGGTCTCCACAATGAATAACACAGATGGTTTTGGCCTTTATTTCAGTAAAAGAGAAAAATGGCATCATACAGCCTTGAAGGACTGTACACATGTTTCACACATCAGTGTTTTTCCCAACATGTATTTTCTAACAGTGGAGTTACACAAAACAAATCCCCACAATCTAAATTTAATGTGTAGTGCAAATTTTTTATTTAAGTGGTAAACATTGTTTTGATGAATTGTGTTGACTTAATACTTTTAAATATATAGAAAATATACAGAAATATCTATGAGATGTAATCAATATGTCTAACCAACCTTTGGATATTTTAATGATGTGTACTCAATATGTAACCAACATTTAGAATTATTACTTATGCATAATCGAATGATCAATATTGGTATAAAAACAAAGCTTTATCACAAGCTCATATACGTCACGAGAAAACAAGGTGATCGAATTAATTTGTTTCATGGACTTTCCACAACCTTAAACCTAAATATAAACAGACAAAATATAATGTATCATTCTTTAATAAATAAGTAAAAAGAACTGTTGGCAAATCGCGGTGATATAAGAGGCATAAAACACTTCAGGATGTGTTAGTATTGGAAAATAATCAAGCATTCCAGTTATAGTGGCCTTATGCTAAAAATCTAATCAGTTGTGGATTTTGATTCATCCATATTCTGCAATTTGAATGTAGAGAAAATTCACTATTTGAAAATAACAATCTACCAATAATAAATTAATGCTGCATTCAACTCGTCTTTTCTCCAGTTGTCCCAGTCGGATGAAGCGTAATGCTATTGTGAACAATTACATTTTTTAGGTATTGCCATTTATATTTCTTCAATAGTAAATAACACCAAACCACATTCATTACACACACACGCACACACACACACACACACACACACACAAATAAAGACTTCTGACTTTCTAAGCAGTCATGTGTTTCATCTTTAAATGCAAACAATGAAGCAACATATTTCAAAATATGGAGAGATCATACATTTATTACAAAATAGGAACACAAATACAGGTTTGTAGTCTAATTTTAGCATCTCGCTTGCTGTTGAAAGAGAAATTTCCATATACAATAGCACCATCAGGGCAATAATCCATCTCAATCTTATCACTAAACACGTTGTTTCTTGTAATATAACTATGCAAAGCAAGAGGGATAGTGACCTAAGGGTGCATGAAAATGACTACAAATGTAAATATACAGGGTATCTGAAAAGTTAGGAACAGACGTCGGGTAATATCAACAAAAACGTGATACAGCGGCTGAGAAAATGCACAGAGCATAAGGATGAACATGTAGAGCATATGTTGTAAA
>JAFFST010047773.1:151300-163610 GCA_022414735.1 Noturus placidus | reverse complement strand
TCCATTGTAGATTTTGCTTTATGTTTTGGATCATTGTCTTGTTGGAAGACAAATCTCCGTCCCAGTCTCAGGTCTTTTGCAGACTCCATCAGGTTTTCTTCCAGAATGGTCCTGTATTTGGCTCCATTCATCTAGAGGCACTGTATATATAGGGTAGCGAATAGTTCAGGGAGTGACGACCCTGCCTTATGGGAGTACCAGGCACAGCTGGCCCGACTGTCAGTACCTGGTATTGGGCCCCTCCCAGGGTTACGTGGTTTTCTCACTGCCTTGTGAGTGTCTCGGGAGAGTCAATGGCTAAGGGAGTAAACCCCGACAGAAAATCAGGAGTGGGGCCCCTTAGGCGGTTTTGTGACGCACTGCGACACATTCCTGGCAGCCCCTGCAGCCAGACTTGTACCAAACGTCGTGCTATGCACTCCTTTGGACATCATCAGTAAGGCCGAGGGGGGGATCCTGACGCATGGGAAACCCAGGAATTCCAGAAAAAATTGCCCGGGCTCTTGCGCAAACTAGAGGTCAAAACGGGGAGAGGACATTCCTCGGCCACCTAATTGTGGCCATGAAACACGGATGGCAGCAGTCATGGGTTATAAGCTCATTTTAGATTGGCGTAAAAAAATGGGCGCCACGGGTTGCCATCATCGGTGGAAGGGGTCATTGTACCCCAGTGGATAGCTACCGCCCGCCTCAAGCTGGGCAGCCCCCGGCCAATAAGGTGCTTTCCCGCCACGGCTCACCTGCTCCAATGGGAGCTTATGGTTCATTACCACACAAGTGGGCTGCAAAACTTGCACCAGATAAAAATAAAAGCAAAACAAAACGAAAGAAGGCTCCAGCCCTTCATTTTGCAAGCTGGACTGTACGTAAAATGTGTTCTGGACTCTCCGAAGATCTACTGCAGATTGAGGACATCCGCAAGACTGCAGTTATCGACCGGGTGTTGGCGAGACTCCATGTCGATATTGCAGCACTGCAGGAGACCCGGCTTGCTGGCAGTGGCTCACTACGAGAGAGCGATTACACTTTCTACTGGCAAGGAAGACAGCAAAACAAACCAAGGCAACACGGTGTTGTGTTCGCCGTCAGAAACACACTCCTTAGCATGGTAGAACCACCAAATGCAGGCTCCGAGCGGATTCTACTCATGAGATTGCTCACAGCTTCTGGCCATGTAAACATCCTGAGTGTCTACGCCCTAACACTCCACTCACCTCTGGAGATTCATGATCAGTTCTATGAAGAGCTTCATAATATTATTCATAAAATCCCCAGCTCTGAGCACATGTTTCTGTTGGGAGACTTCAATGCAAGGGTTGGGGCTGACCACGATGCATGGCCCGCATGCCTTGGTTTTCATGGCATTGGAAAAATGAATGCCAGTGGCCAAAGACTACTGGAGCTTTGTTCATATCACAATCTCTGTATCACACATTCTCACAAAACCATTCCACAAAGTATCATGGAGACATCCAAGGTCTCTAAATTGGCACCAACTGGATCTCGTCATCACTAGACGAGCCCTCCTCAATTCGGTACTCAACACACGCAGTCACCACAGTGCAGTCTGTGACACCGATCACTCGCTGGTATCCAGCAAGGTCAGATTACGCCCCAAAAAGGTACATGGACTCAGAAAAAAGTGCTACCTATGCATTAACTCTGCCAAGACATCCCTCCCAAGCTCACTCAATTATTCCAACACAGCCTTGAGCAGTCCTTACACGATACACCAGATGGAAGCGTGCAGACAAAGTGGGCATACATCAGAGACGCCATCTTCAACTCAGCCATCAATACCTTCGCCAAGCAGACAAGGCAAAATTGCTATACTGGAACCCATCCTCCAAGCCAAACGCATATCGCTCCTGAAGTACAAGCATGACCCAAGCATAAAATCATTAAGAGCTCTGAAAGCTGCTCGCAGTGCAGCTCAAACGACTGCCAGACACTGCGCCAACAATTATTGGGTGAATCTCAGCAGTAGGATCCAACTCGCCTCTGACACTGGAAATATCCGTGTCATGTATGAAGGCATCAAGACAGCCTATGGTCCAAACATCAGGAGGACTGCCCCCCTTAAATCCCGCACAGGGGCTATCATCACTGATAAACAAGAGCAAATGGCCAGGTGGGTAGAACACTATTCAGAGCTCGACTCACGAGACAACGGTGTGTCAGAAGCTGCGCTTGCTGCTGTAAAGCCCCTACCAACAATACACGAACTGGACAATGTTCCAACCTTGAAGGAACTTGACAACGCCATCAATTCACTAGCCCGCGGCAAGTCACCAGGACAGGATGGCATTACACCTGAGGTACTGAAATATGCCAAACCTGCTGTCCTCACAAAACTCCATGAACTTCTCTGCCAGTGCTGGGAAGAAGGAACAGTGCCTCAAGACATGAGAGACTCCAACATCATCACCCTATACAAAAACAAGGGTGACCATGGGGACTGCAATAACTACCGCCGCATCTCCCTGCTGAGTATTGTGGGGAAAACCTTTGCCCGTGTGGTCCTCAGCAGGCTACAGATACTAGCTGAGAGGACGTATCCTGAGGCTCAGTGTGGTTTCAGGGCAGGAAGGTCTACAATTGACATGCTCTTCTCCTTGCGCTAGCTACAGGAGAAATGTTGAGAACAGAGAACGCCCCTGTACTCATTGATCTTACAAAAGCTTTTGACCTCATCGGTAAGGGATGCCTTTTTAAACTTCTCAAAGTGATCGGCTGTCCACCGAAGCTGCTGTCAGTCATCTCCTCTTTCCATGACAACATGAAAGGAACAATACAGCACAGCGGCGATCTGATGGCAAACTCTTCAACCTTGGTCCACAAAAAAAAAAGTTCGCAAAGTCCTCATCAGAGAACTCCTATTCGCTGATGATGCTGCGTTGACACCAGTTGACATGATGCTGCAGTGACACCCCTTCCATAAACATTGGCAGCTACACCCTGGAAGTTGTTCAGGACTTCATCTACTTGGGTTCTACCATCACCTACAATTTGTCCCTTGTCACAGAGATTGACAGGCGCATTGAGAAGGCATCAACAGCTATGTTCAGGTTGACTAAAAAAGTGTGGGAGAACAAATCCCTAACGCTCAACACCAAAGTACAAGTGTACCGGGCCTGCGTCCTTAGCACCTTCCTCTATGGGTCTGAGTCCTGGACAACATACGCCCATCAAGAACATCGACTAAACACATTCCACCTCCGATGTCTCAGGCGCATCCTTGATATTAGATGGCAAGATCACATTTCCAACATCTCAGTTTTCAACTTAGCCAACATTCCCAGCATGTACTCTCTACTCAGTCATAGATGCCTGAGATGGCTTGGACACGTGCGCCGCATGCAGGATGGCAAAATACCCAAGGACGTCCTGTACGGCGAGCTGGTGTCAGGCACAAGAGTCACTGGTTGCCCGGCCCTGCGCTTCAGAGATGTCTATAAACGGGACATGAAGAGCTGTGACATCAACCCAAATGACTGGGAGAAAACTGCCGGTGACCGAGTCAGCTGGCAGTGGGCTGTAGATATGGGCCTCAGGAGAGGTGAGGAGAAAAGATGCATCGCTTGGCAGACCAAGCATTCACTTGGCAGACCATTGCATTCACTTGCAAATCGCTGTGGCAAAGATTGCCACTCAAGAATTGGCCTACCAAGTCATTCTAGGCGCTGCAAAACCTACAGCTGACCTCGAAAGGCGCAAATAAGACAAAATGCCTATTATATATATATATATATATATATATTTTTTGCTTTTGTGTTTTTGTACTTTTTTTTAATTATTTTTCATAATTTATGTTTTTTAAATAACTTTTAAAAAAGTATATAATGGACAGGTATGGAACATAAATTATGGAAAATGTTTCTAAACACTATAACTATGTAGATCAAGAGAACTAGGCTGCAACAACGTGGACTATTTTACATGTAAAACATGTTTCATTACATTCGTCTTGCGTTCTTAAAACATTCGCATATGAATGATGTAAATAACAATGAAGGGTGCGTCTCGTTATCCATGACATTGTTAAATCTCCGGCTCTCAACCCCTCAATGAACAGAGCAGATGCTGAGAGAGGTGCAAGTGCAGTGGGAAGGCAAGACCTTGCGCTTGTAGGACAGTACTTTTGATATTTGGAAAGTTATTCAGGTTTGTCCAAAAAGTCGCTTAAAGGGTCTGAAAAGTCGGAAACACTGGTTTGGTTGTGGAGGGTGCTCACCTTGTCTACTTTCATTCTCTTGAAGGCTCCTTGGAGCACCTTGAAATTATTGATGTACTCATGCTCCAGTTTGGCCTGAAACTTCACTTTCTTCAGAGGAATACATCCTGGGAACAGCATGTCCATAAAATGGCAATATGCTGCACCTGAGAAACACAAGCAATTTCCATATGGGTCAAAAGGTCATCAGTCCAGCACAGACATTATGAAAGGCAACAAAATAGTTGGGCTTGTCTTCTTGTAATGGAAACGTTCCTTCATAGAGTGGATATAAAATGGCAGGTTCTTTTGATAAAAAAAAAAAAGAAAAAAAAAAGAAACTAAGTTAAATCATATCAGAACCTTTTGCACCTTTATTGTGAAATTGCAACATATTAATACGACATGACAAACACCCAGAAATGTTTTGTGGGGTGTTTGTCACAAACAAAACAACTTGCAATACCCAGCTTACATTAGTCTGCACACCCTTCTATAATTGGGAATATGGCAGAGTTCAGAATCAACCAATCATATTCAAACAGACACTAATTAGTGTACACCTGCCATCAATGAACGTGATTGATTAACCACAAATAATGTACAGCTGTTCCTATAGGATTTTCCTGACATCTTGGTAACATCCGACTGGAAAATCCACGGGCTGCACAGAGCTTACAAAGCAGGAACAGGATCTCATGGTTGAAAAATATCAATCAGGAGAGCGTCACAAAAACTTTCCAAGGTACTGGATATACCATGGAACACTGCAAAGACATTAAATCAACAAGTGGAGAAAATACGGACACTAATATCTCGATTTCCCACTAAAATTGATGAGAAGGTCAGGAGAAAACTGGTCAGGGAGACTGCCAAGAGGCCTACAGCATCATTAAAATTGCAGCAATTTCTGGCAAGTACTGGTTGCTCCTTACATGTGACAACAATCTCCTAAATTAATCATATCTCTAGGCTATGGGGTAGGGTGGCTTTTTTTTTTTTTTAAACCAAACAAATAAAAAAAATACATCCAATCTCCCAAAACCATGTGGAATAATGTGTTCTGATGAGACCAAAGTTGAACTTTGGCCATAATACCAAAGATACATTTGGCACAAAAAAAAAAAACACAGAACATCACCAAAAGACATGGTGAAGCATGGTGGTGGCAGTAACATACTTTGGGGCTGTTTTTCTTCAGCTGGAACTGGGGTTTTAGTCAATGTGGATGGAATAATAAATAGCTCCAAATACCAGACAATTTTGGTGTAAAGCCTTAAGGCTTCTGCTAAAACATTTACAGCAAGATGAAGAGGAATGTCACCTTTCAGCATGACAATGACCCAAAGCAAACCTCCAGATCAACAAAGGAATGGCTTCACCAAGACAAGTTCAAGGTTTTGGAAGTCCAGACCTAAATCCAATCAAAGATCTGTGTGGTGACCTGAAAACAGCTGTGCACTGGAGATGCCCAGATCTGACAGAGTTACAATGCTTTTCCAAGGAAGAATGGCAAAATATTGCTAAGTCAAGACGTGCCAAAAGACGTGCTTGCCTCTTAAACAAAATGACTGAATGCTGTGATAAAATCTAAAGGTGCTTCAACTAAGTATTAGTTTAGGGGTGTGTACACTTATGCAACTATGTTATTGTACACCCCCCCCCCCCCCAAATGATTTATTGTTTTACACTTTAATAGGTTACAATTTTACAATAAATATAGAAAAGGTTCTGACATGATTTATCTTGGCTTAATTTGTATCCCAATCACAAAACCCTGCCATTTTATTAGGAATGTGTCGACGTTTTAGTAGGTCCACTGTATACTGAATTATATTTTCTCTTGTTTAAATGTACTATCTTAAAAAGGAAAAAAAAAAACATATCTTACATAAAATCTAGTTATTCAGTTTAACATGTGACTTGAAGAAATAAAGTGCTGGAAGCTTTTAAGGGTATAAAAACATTTTACTATGACTGTGAGTTTCACCTACCTGAACCGAGCTGCTCTATTTTAGTGTAGTTGAGCTGCAGAGAATCGTTGACCCAAGCGAGCATGTCATGTCTGCTCATGTTCTCTATGGTCATAGAAGTGGAGTGCACATTCACCGCCATTCCTCAGCTGGAGAGAGCAGACATGGCAGGATTTATCAGCAGAACAAAGAGATGAATATCCAGAACACCTCAAGTACAGAGCATTAAAAAAAATCCTAATCAAAGTGTTCGAAGTACAATCATTTTGGACACACAACCTGCTCTTTGTTGTCATTGCACAGTACAGGTACTCAGAACAATATGCAGTTTAGCATCTACTAGAAATGCAAATGGTAATATGCAAATATATACACATACACACACACACACACACTAAATAAATAACAAGGCTATGGGCAGTGAATATGTGCAGTAGCTACTGAATAGATAACAATATGAATGGTAATTACACTACGATATAATAGAACAACTCTTAATAGGTATTAAATAAATAAATAAATAAATGCAAGTGAAGTGGCAACACTACCCGCTGTTCCAGTGTGCCACGGTCAAACCTGTTATAATGCTTTACGTTATTGTCTTATCGTGAATTAGTTAGGTATGACAATGAGACAAATAGAAGAATGTATGTTGTTGCGAGAGTAACAGTTCTCTTTCACAAGGCAACATTTCAAAGCATACCAGAACATGTTTATGCAAGTCACATGTGAGTAAATGGTCCTCGCATTGGTCAGAGTGCACCCGTTTATGTTCTGGGGCATGTTGCCTTTTTGCAAGTTGTTCAGAAATATGTTCGTCAGACTAAATTTCAATGAGGCATTTTACCTCGTCTTTGGTCCAAGTTAAAACGCAATTTATGTTGTGAGCTATTAGTGAAACAAAAACGCTTTTTACATAACTCAGCTCCCATCATGCATTGCTATACAGGTTTGTTCGTTGGTCCGTTAGGTCGGATTGCTTTCTAACCACAAGCGAACCGCTCCAGAGTGTGGTTCAGGTGGTCTCAGTCCGATTATTTTGGTGCGGATCAGAGCATGATTACAGTGTTCATGTATGTCTAAATGAACTGAACCAAGGGAGAAAATACACCAGGTTCCAAAACAAATGCTCCAGGTGTGAAGACTCAGTAGGAGGTGTTTTGCAATTTAGTCTGAAATAGAGCATGGTTTGCATGAAAAATTGGTAATGTGAAGGGTGTCATGTGGACCGGGAAGCGCAGCGCGGTACCAAACCTGAGACTACCTGTAGGAGGTGGTCTGAGTTCGGGTGCACTGGAACTCAGCCGTGTTTCACATGAATGTGAACACAATTTGTACTCGTGTCCACAATTGTTCAGGAAGTAAACATAAACTGTGCGGGTGTTTTAGCCGATGATGACGTCATTAGTTTCCACAATACACGGCTACCATGAGTCATAGGGCATTTTGTGGGACATGGATTTTTCTCTGAAACAAGTGAATTGGAACAATGTTGTCCGGATGAAACATAGATTGTCGTTCAAACTGATGAATTATAATAACTAAAAAAGAATGCCACAATAAGATTGCAGAGCTGCTGTTTATCCATTTTGATGGATGACCGCTAAAAGCAGAACGCCGAAATATAAACAAGCTACTCTGAGCAATGAGAGAACAGTTTACTCACATGTGACACTTTTTTGGTGAGCTTTGAGATGGAAGTATTTTGTGGACAATTTTCAAAAGCAATTGCATTTCCTATTTTGTGGACGCATAAATTGTGACCCAATTTAAATGAAAATGCAAATCGTGTATTACCGTTTGCATTTTCATTTACACGAACGTAGTGTCTGCCAAATTTCAAATGGAAACACAAAGTCCTTTTACAGTTGCAATTTCCTGAAATTGCTTTTGTTGCCTTGTGAAAGCGAACGGAGCCAAGGAGAAAATTCAACATTGTAACAATTTAAGTCCCAGTTTCAGAACAAAGCACAGATCTACAGGTCTGAAGATGCCCTTAAAGTGAAAATCTTAAGCATGCTTTAGTCATTTATCTTTCCCCCTTCAGAAATTCAGCCATGCCGACTGAAAACAAACTCTGACTAGCAAGATTTGCTACCGGTTCTGTTATTTATGTAAAAACACTGAGCATGAGATCATCCACAGACTGTTTCCTGCTGACATGTAAATATAAACTTCAGTATAGTGCATTTGTCTTAAACAAGATTTCCTAGATTTAAAAACAAAAAATCTATAAATTATAAGTATGGAAAGATAAGGTCAACATCAAGGCCTATATCAAAGCACAAAACAAATAAATTAAAGCTGACAGCAGCATTTAAAAGGCACAACAAGTACAATGCGGAGCCTGAAGAACACGAAGAGGAGAAATAGCATGTACAAGAATCAATAATGTAAATATAAATGTAAACGAATAAAAGATAGCACAGCTGAGAATAAGACGGAACAGGAAATGAAAAAAACAAAGGCATTGATTTGCATGCCAAAAGATTGAGAGTTTACTGCAATGAGCCACAAAAGAAAGGAACTGAATGACATGAGATTACGGACAGTTTTAAGAACTTGCACCACATGGAAATCGAACCCAGGCCCTTTATAACTGAATTTTGCCATTTCTCAAAGTGCGCCACACAAAGAATACACATTTGGTTGAATGCAGAGGAGAGCTTCCAAGGTAAGAATGATGACACAACGGCATTAGTTAGAATGTTAACAGATACTGGATCATAACTTTTGACCAACTATGAATATCAAAGTTATGTTCAGTCATTTAAGTGTGGCTCTGTCCCCTGATCATCTGAGCCAATTTTGGTAAGAATTGGAGAAAATTTGAATGATGAGTAGCAAAAAAACCTGAATGCTGTACATTTCAAAATGGTGACCACTGTAATGGGTGGAGTCTCAATTTAAGATCTCAGTTTTGATCCCCAAGAGGAGAGTAATCTGATGAACTACATTTCTTTTCTCTCGGACAAAGTGTTCAACAATTATAACCATTTGAAAAGTGAATTTTTTAACTACTGGTGGCGCTATAGAGTTGGTCTTAGAGACCCCGTAATTGGTCCACTTACTATTCATGGTCGTATCTATGGGTGTGCCAAATGTAACCATTTTCTTAGTTACAGTTCACAGGACTGCTATAGACTCCCTTGGTGGAATAATAATAATAATAATAATAATAATAATAAACTAATGGATACAATAGGTGCTTGACCAGTAAAACAGCATATCAGACTAACAGTTATGTGGGTTCGAGATTTGAATAATTTGAATAATTCCCGCCCACTGGGCACGAAGCCCCGCCTCCAGGACATATTGTGGCATAGCGCAGTGTCTCTAAAATAACTGACAGGCGGCGCATCCAAAATCAAACATAATTCCGGACCGGAAATCAGTCTCGCAAACGGGATTTCTGAGCGACTTAATACACCTTTTGCTAAAGGCCACAGCTTAATCCATTGTATGTTATTTCTAATCATGTTCTACATATCTTCCAAATTATTTGGGGTGGGTGGAATCGTCCATTGCACCTTTAACATAACGCTGTAAGTTTCAATTAGTCAACACTAATTCAGAGAGGTTTGCACCGTTTAGATACAGCACTGTACACTATAAGGCTCGTGACGTGACTGCTGACTAATGCACGACTCCGTAGCGTTAGTAACCTAGCCATAGCGTTAGCACCTGTAATACCCCAGCGAACTATGAGAAAATCGCAACTTTAGCAAGTACTACAACAATTGCATGATTTTCATATTTATCGACGCAATGAAAACGCTTAATCAAGATCTATTTTACTCACAATCCTCAAAAGAGTTAGTTTGCTGCGTAGTACCCTGGGTGCGTTGTTGCTGTTCTGTCCGCGCATGCGCTGTTGCTAGATGGGCGTCTGTAGCAACATAACTCACGAATCACAGCAACCAAAGAGCCCAGCGTTCACTTCCGGCTTCGTCATAGGGGCGGGACCTGAAGCGGGGTAACGGCAAACATAATAATAATAATAATAATAATAATAATAATAATAATAATAATAATAATAATAATAAAAACAACTTTGTTTTTATATATAGCGCCTGTAAAGCAGCTTCTCAAGGCACTTTACACAATAAGAAAATAAAAAATACACATAAATCTGGAATCAGACTAAATCTGGAATTGGATGCTCAAGCACAAATGTTTGGCCTGACAGTGAGTGTTTTTACCAGGCACAGAATGAAAAACGTAAAGAAACAAACAAACAAAAGATGAAAGTTACAGTTCAGTCCAATAATGGTGTATTGAGCTTTATTTGGTCTGTTTTTAACAAAAAATCAGTTCTCCATACTTTATAAAATAGAAGGCCACGTCTAGGCATAATGGAATTTGGCAAATGATTTCAAACACACATTATTAATTACTTATATGTATTATTTAAAACAATATTACTAATAATACAAAACATCTAACACAAAAAAAAAAAAAAAAAACACTTGGATGGAAACCTGGCTGTTGCATTGAACATAAATCTGTGCTATAGTGAGTAAAACAGTAGATACCTAAAAGGTGAAGTCAAACCAAGCTAATTATGTGTCTATGTAGCTTTCTTTTTTCTAACGTCACATAAATAACCTACTACGTTTTTAATAAATAACCTACAGTCCCCTCCGAAACTACTGGAACGGATAAGGCCAATTCATTTGTTTGTGCTATACACCACAGACATTTGGGTTTGAGATCGAAAGATGGATATGAGATGAGAGGTTAGGATTTCAGCTTTTATTTCCTGGTATTTAAATCGGGACATTGAACGTTTTGTATATTTTTGTATGAGCTGTTTCCGTATCCCATGCTTCTACCTAGACTGAGGCTAATATTACTCTTACCTCTCCTGTTAAAGGGCCATTTGTTCTGCCATCTGATGAAGATTCACCCGCTATGCCTGCTCACAGTCCTATCTCATAATCAATAAACTATGCGTATTCCTTATTCTGAACTTGTGAGTTCTTTTGTCTACAAATTAATTCCCACACCACCCAATTTTTAGGTGATCAAAAATATAGGTACAGATAAGTCTTAAGCTAAAGTAAACTACGTAACACTTACTATTTTGTTGCATATCGCTTGTTTGCAGTAATTACATCAATCCGGTGTCTCATTCGCATGGTTTCTTTTTTTGGGATAATTTCCAGGCTTATACCATAGCCTCTTTCAGTTGTTGTTTGTTTCGTTACGGGGGGTTTCTCCCTTCAGTCTACTCTTCAGGAGGTGAAATGCTGCTCAGTTGGGTCAAGGTCTGGTGAATGACTTGGCCAGTCTAAAGCCTTCCACCCCCTCACCCCCTTTATAAAGTCCTTTGTTGAGTTGGCAGTGTGTTTTGGATCATTGTCTTGCTACATGATGAAGTTCCTCACAATTAATTTGGATGCATTTCTCTGTAAATTGGAAGACAACATGTTCCTGTAAACAACTGAATTAATTCTGCTGCTACCATCATGAGTTACATCATCAATAAAGATGAGTGAGCCTGTTCCAGAAACAGCCATGTAAGCCCAAGCCATGACCACCTCCAATATGTTTTACAGATGAGCTTATATGTTTTGGATCATGAGCCGACCCATCCTTTCTCCAAACTTTGGCCTTTCCATCACATTTGTAGAGATTTATCTTGGCTTCAGAACGTTTCTGACTCATCTTTGTATTTCTTTCATCTCAGTCCAATCTGGATTTCCAAATCTTACTTTCCAAATCTTACTGCTGATGAGTGGTTTGCATCTTGTTTCATATTTCTGAACTTAAAGTCTTCTTTGAATGGTGGATTTTGATACCTTCACCCCTGCCCTGTCAAGGTTGTTGGTGATGTCACTAACTGTGGTTTTTGGGTTTTTCATCGCAGCTCTCTTTTTTTTTCCATAACAATTTTTTATTGATTCTCAGACACTTTTCAGAGTACAACAAAATATATCAATACAGAATGAACATGTTTTACTCCGATAACAGCCCCTCCCACCCCACCCAGGAATGTTTACATATGATTAATTTACTTATGATTCATGTACAGTGGTGTGAAAAAGTGCTTGCCCCCTTTCTCATTTCCTGTTCCTTTGCATGTTTGTTACACTTAAGTGTTTCGGAACATCAAACCAAT
>JAFFST010047773.1:142557-147540 GCA_022414735.1 Noturus placidus | reverse complement strand
AAAAAAAAAACACACCGTTGTGCAGGTGATGCAGTTCACCCTGATACCAAGAGTTTATCATTTAACAAGCATCTCCTGCTTCCTCCGCTGAAATAAAGTCCTTCTGGATACCATTATATGTAATGCGAAGCCGAGCTGGGTGAAGTATTCCATACCGAGCACCCTCAATATCACGAAGTTGACGCCGAACCTCATTAAATGCAGCTTGTGCCCGGCTATCTTAGGTGTGTAATCAGGGAAAACGAAGATAATCAAATTCCTCACTTTAATCCTCTGGAGCTCTCTCGCACGGCATAAAATAACCACACAGTCACTGTGATAGTGGAATCTGCACACAATTGCTCGTGGTCGTTTACCAGGCTTGGGCTTCGGCTGAAGGGTCTGGTGGGACCGGTCCAAAACCGGCTCCTTCTCCAGATCCAACGCCTCTTTTAACAAGGCCGCTACAGCAGCAGTTGAACATGTATCAGAACTTTCTGGAACTCCCATTATTTGAACGTTATTGTGCCGCGACTTCGTCTCCAAATCCTCACATTTATTCTGTAATTGTTTCAAGGTCTCAGTGAGAGACTCGATAGTAGACTTCATGTGTGCTATGTTATGTTATACAACCGGAGAGCGTGTGCTCCATTTCCACAACCGTACCTTTTAGCGCTGATATGGCAGCCTCCGTAGCAACTTTATCATTAGCCTGCTGTGTTTTCACAGCCTGCAGGTCAAGCTGGATAGCAGACAGCGCTTCTGTGAGAATCCCCTGGAGCTCTGTATTAAAAATATCAGCGATATCCTTCCTCAATGAAGCCAGCAGCTCAAGCTTGAGTGCGGCGAGATAAAAGTCACGGCTCGGCAACGCGGATTCAGGGGGACTCGCTCACAGCGCGTGCACTTGGCCTCAGTCGTGTTTGAATGCCACCTCGGGTTTTCGTATTCTTTCCAGACATTTTAACGTGACAAAAAATTTTAATTATAAGCAAAGATAAGGAGTAAAATAAGTTAAAGTATATTATATGGCCAAAAAGTGCAAATTAATTAAAATTTTAATCAAAATCAGCAGGAGCCTCCAGCTTCGCGTCCTACTCCATTCGAACCCGAATTCGAACTCATCACAGCTCTCTTGATGTTTCTGTCATTGTTGTTGTTGTTTTCCTTGGCCGATCTGTTCCGTATCTGGTTGTTTGTACACCAATGGTTTCTTTCTTTTCCATGACATTCCAAATTGTTGTACTGGCTATTGGGCATGCTTATGCAATGGCTCTGAGATTTTGCCTCTTTTCTCAGCTTCAAAATGGCTTGCTTTTCTCCCATAGAAAGCTCTCTGATCTTCATATTGGTTAATCCTATTTAACATGCAGTCAAATACAGTCTTCATAGGTGAAACCCATGGTTTAAACCAAGAGCAGACATTTAGATATGGTAATTATTTAAACAATCAATTTAACAGAGCTCACCTGGGCAACAAGAAACACCTACCAGTCATGTTTGCCAACATTTTTGATAACTTGAAAAAATGACTCAAACAAAAGGTGCCATGTTCTAAGTTGTTTAACACATCTAGATATAATTGAGGAAAGCTGAAATTCTGATCTGTTGTTTCATATTCATCTTTTGATATCAAACCCAAATATCTTCAATGTATAGAAAAAACAATTGAATTTCCTTGCTGTT
The DNA here is from genome assembly GCA_022414735.1 of Noturus placidus. Taxonomy (NCBI): domain Eukaryota; kingdom Metazoa; phylum Chordata; class Actinopteri; order Siluriformes; family Ictaluridae; genus Noturus; species Noturus placidus. The sequence goes on along the minus strand of JAFFST010047773.1, from coordinate 145,875 downwards.
CCAATACAGGGGACTGAACGCGTTTTCAGTGCATCAAAAGAAAAAGCAGTTATGAATGAGCACAAAGCTTGTCATGTGGCCAAGCTAGCAAATAGCACTCCAAGGATTGCCTCTAGCCAGGAAATGAGCCTGTGGTTTGTAAAGTAAACTTTTTGAACCGATTAATATCCTCCTGCTTCCAATGTAGTGCTGCTCTCAGAACAATTCACAAGACAAGTGATTATGAGGATAAGGAAAAGAAAGAGGGTCAACAGTTTAATGCTGATGGTCTGTGGAATCTGTGGTGGCTACTTCAGGGAAGAGAAACATCAGCATGCAAGACCAGAGCCAGAAGCGATGTGAAAACCTAACGGGGACAAAATGTATCCAAAGTTTTTGAATGACTGATAACCTTTGTTAGTGGCTACTGCTGGATGCCTTTGCGTCCTTTTCCAGTTTCTCAGTAACATGACAAGCTTGGATTTTTTTTATTTGTCTTATAAACTTCAAGGCAGAGAAACAAATAATCGCTCGTGAGGGAACTAGTGTTTATAGCTGCTATAATGTATTTGTATAAGGGGAATAAATCACATTGGGTATTCTGTAATTGCAAAATAATCCACTTCTTGGTGGTGATGCCATCACCTGGCCAAGTGTAATGTTCTTATAACAGCACTCGCTGTTGTGTTTTTTACGTAAAATATGAGCAACAGAGGAATTCACTTTGGTAACTAGCTAATATTTGCCTGAGAATTGAGACTTATTCAAATATGATTTCCTAAGATGTTCACCCATTTCAACTTATTTAAACATGTGGAGAAAAGGATAGCAAGCAAGTTGACATTTCCATGAGAACAGTGGACATGTCAAAGTGGAATTCAAGGTCGTTGCACCACCATGGATTCAATGTAAAGCATTTTTTATTTGGACCAGACAAGTTAGAGTTTGAATGTAATTTCCTAACATTTATACTATAGAACATGAGATTCAGTCTTATCTACTGTACAGTAAAAGCTGTATTTGACTCACCACAAGGTAATGTCTGCAGTTCAGTTTTACTTAGCATAATTATAAATCCTTTCTCGGATGGACATTTGTATAGAAAGGTCAGTGTTTGCTGATGATGTAGGAGTGTGGTAGAGGTGAGCTCAATTATGTTGTGTCTCTGAAAAGAAACCCTCTGAATGTTACACCATGCTACAATAATAAGAGCAATGTTATTATTATTATTATTATTATTATTATTATTATTATTAATAATAATAATAATAATAGTAGGAGGAAGAGGAGGATGAGAAGAATATTAGTAGTAGTAAAAGTAGCACATGGCAAATTTTATCTGTCACCTTTACAATTTCACCCACATTTGTACAAATACAAGTGTATTGTTTACAGAGTTTGTAATTTGTTATTATTATTATTATTATTATTATTATTATTATTATGACATTTTTACACATTTTTTGGATAGAGACAAGCTCTCTCCTCTCCTTTTTATGGCCTGTGCTTCTTAACATTATTTATATTTTATTGTATTTGCTATTTGTAAAAAGTTTGTTGTTGTTTTATTATATATATAAATAAGAGTTTTTCATATCAGAAACATCCTAAATGGCTGAAGCAGTATTTCTAGGATTTTTTGGTGTTTTCCTCAATAATCCATGTAAGAACAAGTGGTAAATGTTTGAGTATATACAAAAATTACAAAGACAAACTACCTCAAAACTTGAACTAACTTCAACTGCCTATCCTTATGTAAGGTGATAAATGATTAAAATGCTTCAAAATATATGCTGCTCTACATGCACTACCAGTTAAAAGATATAGACACACTCATTCATTATCCCCCCTTTATTTTTTATTCTTTATCTATTTCATTTTGCAGAAAAGAATTAAATCCAAAATAAATCAAAATAATTTAGTATTTCAGAACAGTATCTCAGAATTTCCAGAAATGTATTCTTGGTGTTTTCTCAACCGATTTCTTGAGGAATTTCCCTGAGATGCTTTCTAATCAGTATTAAAGGCGTTCCCACCTACGCTAGACTTTTATTGACTGCTTTTCGGATATTTTGCTCCGAGTCAACCATTTAAAAAAAAGTAATTTGTAAATAAAATGTTAAGTTTTCTAATGAAACAAATGAATATGTTGACACGATTATATTTTTGTCTACAACACCGATTTCAAACATTTAATCATACACCTTCAGATCAAAAGATTTTTAAGATCATGAGAAACATTTCAGTCGAGTGTCTCCACAATTTTGACTGGTAGTGTATATAGATCAAATAATTTTGGTGGCTCTACATCAGCGTTCCCTGTGCAATTCTTCTTGCTCTAGGTGGCAGTGCAGGTTTACTTATCCAGCAGACACTGGTTTTTTCCTTTTCTCTCCTCAGTGCTGGAGTCTGACACCACTATTGTAACTGTTTAGTCATTAAACAGATGCATTACACCTGTTGGTTTCCCCCTGGTAGATCAACCACAGTATGAACTTAAATGATCTATGCTATTTTGAATATAAGAATTTTCATCATGCAGATGTGGTCTGCAGATATCTCTTGAGTGATACACACTTGGTAGATTGTTTAAACTTTATGAAATACGATAGGTACATAGTTTGTGATGTTAATGCAGTTCGGGGTTGTTTTTGTAACTGATGCAGAGACAATGATAGACATTATATAAATTATACAGATTGAACACACACACACACACACACACACACACACACACACAAATATGTCTGACAAATGAATTAAAGTAGACGCATGACAACATGTTTAGAGATTTTGTATCTACAGAGGTTTTCATGCTCACATATTAACCATGGGTCCTCAAAGTAGAAATGTCTCCTCCCTGCTGCTGAACTCTACAGTAATTTAAGTACTCAAATACAACATAAAAATTCTTAGAACTGCTCAGATTTCACTCTAAGAGAGCATTTGGGACCAAGATTGGGAGTCAGATTACTCAGAAGGCTCCCTCAAAAGGCTCTTAGAGACCATAAAACTCATACTCACAACTACAAAGAGTAAAACCAGGAGCAGAGAAAACTCATTTTGGCCCAGTTTCTTCTTTGTAGGAAGGCACGTGTTTGTAAATCACCCTCCCAGGTTGGTAGTTAATGTGATAGGGGAGAGATGTATGACCACCATCAGGAGAAAATTCTGAAGAAAAAAGTGATCTAATTTGCTCTGAGGTAATTTTCCTTGTTCATATCATTTTACTTGGGGGGATATATATATATATATATATATATATATATATATATATGTTTGTGTGTGTGTGTGTACAGTAAACTGCACTGAATAAAGCGTTTTATTGCCAACTCTGTA
>JAFFST010047773.1:132557-137557 GCA_022414735.1 Noturus placidus | reverse complement strand
GTTCTGGTCTCTGATCCTCAGGCATCTCCGCTTCAAAGCCGGCTCTATTTCAGTATGCATGCCACTTTGCTCGAAAGTGGGCACATGCATGTGTGAGCTCTTGTCCCAGCTATGTGTAACCATGTGAGAAAGTGTGTGCGCAGTTGCCAGAGTGATGGTGTGTGCATTTTTTTCTCGTAATTTCGGAGGAATGGATCGTGCATAAGTGTGCTCGTCAGATGCGGGAGCATCACTGTCTACAGCTTCCCCCCTGCTCTCCTCTGATTGGTCTGTTTGGCAGTCTGTTTGCTCTGCTGGATGAGAACAGTTTAAACCAGGGTCATGTCCTCCTGAGACGTTCTCTTTTACATCCTCAGATTCAGGAAGTGGGGATGAATTTTGGCCGGAGCTCGTTCTTTGTTCTGGGTCGGACTGAACTGTAGTTACACATGTTGAGGAGTAAATGGAGTGAACTGAGTTGGAAGTGACAACCGCATTGTTCAATAGGATAGATGCTGTGGGAGTGACTACAGATGTTGTGTTGAGTGCTTGCTGGAGAATGATTGAAGCACGTGCATTTGGCAAGTCCACTGGGGAAGATGCATTTTCAGGGGCTGAACTGGATGTGTGCTTTAAAGTGCCTGTGTGAGATTTAGCGGACATTTGTTGTGCAATCGGATCGTCTTCATCTCCATTCCTGCCCCATCTATACTCTCGTTCAATCTCCGTCTGCTTATTGAGGTCGAACTCTGTTTCACCTTCCTGCTTCACTCTGCACATTGCTCTCTGTATCACCTGTCGCTCCCTAACTTCTTGTCTATGATCTTCTGGCAAGGGAGAGGTAGGACTGACTTGTGGAGGAGCAGATAAGATTGGGAAAGTGTGTGAAGAGAAAGCAGGAGAATACGGGTCTGGAGATGAGGACTGCTCTGTCTTTACTTTGTGCTCAACTAAGACGCCAACGGGAATCCCCTGATCTTCTGACATCCGCTCCCTAGGTACATCTTCAGGGGTGACTGAAGCTGCATCTCGTCCTGTTTTGTCTTTCTCCTTGTGGTTACGAATAACCCCGGTATGTCCAAAAGCCCCAGAGTTCATTGGTATTGGTATGGGAATTGGCACAGGAACAGGGAGAGGAATTATAATTGGATATGGCACCAAGACAGTCGGTTGTGGACATGGCAGACCCAGAGTTGGCATGAGTGATGGAAAGGGGTGAGGGTAGGTGGGTGCACAGGGCATCATCGATGCCAGATATGGGTGTAAAAGCTGTGGTGGGGGAATTGGGCGGACTGAGGGTGTGTGCACCTGCGGAGATGTGTTTGAAGGTCTCTGGTGTGGGCTGGAGCCTGGGTTTCTGGGCTGTGCATGGACAGGTGCCCGGTTAAAGGATGGAGGCTTCTGTATCACCCATGGTTGCTCTACAACCACATGCGCTGGAGGAGTAGTCGGCATCGGAATGCCTGTCTGGAGCTGACAAGAAGCAGAGCTCTCTCTTTCCTTCTTTTGAGCCAAGACAGATGCTCTAACTGAGGATGATGATGATGAGGAAGAGGACACAGGTGTCGAAACTTTGGGTGACACTCTTTCTTTACTGTCTCCCTGCATAGAAGGGTTGTTCCATGATTCTGGTGTCAGCAGAGTCTCACTCTCTCCAGCTGGACGATTCTCGTTTTCTGATTGGCTCGGACTAGAGCCAGTTGTTGTAAGTGCAGCCCGGGCCTCTCTGTAGAAAATGTCCATTTTATATTGGTTAAGGCACTTAGTACTGCAGAACTGCAGTCTGTCATCACCTGCACCTAAGTCTAGGTACTTGGTGTGGCGCACGTGTTTGCACCAATCACATACCTGAAGAGTTCAGAAGAGAAGTGTTAACACTTTTATTTTTTAATAATTTCATTGTGTAAATGAAAAATACTTAAAATACATCTAAAAAAAAAAAAACAGTAAAAATGAACAAACTTTAGTTCAACGTTATAGTTGTGGTGTATCATGCCAGGAAAATTTGTCTCCTAGGTTTATGAGTGCTTAAATCATCACATTATAATGATAATTGCATAACATTTTATGACAGTTTTTAATCACGTTATACTATCCAAATATTGTATTAAAAAAAACAACAGCCAACAAGTAAAACTCGATTCCAACAGTGTAGACGAGGATGTCTCCGCTGCCAACAAGTATAGACCTTCTTGTTCCTGAATTAAATGCTTCAAATACCCTTAAAATATATTTCAGGAGAAAAACTATTTCAGACATTTGACCTTGTTGTGACCTTGACCCTGTCAAATCCAAAATGTACTCAGTTCATCTGCTGGTTACATAATGACAATAATTACAATGATAAATCTTGGACAGATGGTTGGACGGACCATCAGAGTTTTGTATGGAATACATCCGTCCATCCATCCATCCATCCATCTTCCATACCGCTTATCGTACACAGTATCACAGGGAGCCTGGAGCCTATCCCAGGGGACTTGGCACACAAGGTGGGGGCCACCCTGGACAGAGTGACAACCCATCACAGGGCACAATTGCACACACACTCACACACTGTGGACAATTTAGAGACACGAATCAACCTACGATGCATATCTTTAGACTGGGGAAGGAAACCAGAGTTGTAAGATATACGGAATTAAGCAATTTATTTATTTAAGCTTCATGCCCACCCCTTTTGAACAGACTTGTGTTTAAGTCAGTAATGCCAGTGCTTCCCAAAATGACAGCAATTACAAGACAGTGGCAACATTTCACCATGTCGATGATGCTTGTTAAAAATGACAGTATACTGTATGATTGGTATATTTATAACATTGCTACATGGGTGGGTAGATTTTTGTTTATTATTAGAAAGGAACCACAATGCTTATGAGCACTTACTCGTGTGTTGCTGTTCATCTTAAGCATGAGCTGAGGAGTTGTTTCCTCCGTTTGACCAGGAGGAGGAGAAGACTGATCACCATGCCGATTTTCATTTTGAGCCTTAAAAAAACAAAAATAGAAAAAAGTAAATCATCAACTCATGCGCTGCATTTAAATAACTGTTATGATTAAAGTTGGAATAGGTGATGGTGTGTGGATGCAGAGCTCTTGAATTTTAATATTCTTGGTGAAAACCAGCTCTCTGGGTAGATGTGTGGATGGAGACTACCCACTGTGTGTTACTGTTACTTTGAGTGTGTGTAGTGACTGCTCCAGATTGCAGTAAGATGATCCTGTGTTGACTGTACCCGGTGCTCTCCCCCGTCTCGCTGGTGTATGGAGTGTGAAACCTGATGCTGTTGCGGTAAAGTATGTGCTGCAAGAGGACACCACTCTCCCCATGGCAGCCCTTACTCCTTCCTCTCAAACAGGCTCTGACTTGATTTTCCATCTCTCTCTCTCTCTCTCTCTCTCTCTCTCTCTCTCTCTCTCTCTCTCTCTCTCTAGCTTAGTGCTACTATTCTTTTCTGGCTTCTTTTACAGCTTGCTTTGTTGTGGAAATTTATCTTATAGAATAAACAGGCGAGAAGTGATATCTATCTGGAACGCACTGAATGATGAGTCCGGTTTTTACAATTTTTTTTATATCACTGACATTTTATGTATGCCAAAGTGAGTGTCATATTCAAGACAGCTCTGCTGCGTATTAGGCATTAAGTCTTTTTTATACAAATCAGTAGATATGGATTAAATGCGAATTTGCGCCCATCATATGTGTGTGTCTGAGCATTTGTCAGGTTGGGTTCAACCATTCTAGACTACTGCAACAAGGTAAACTGATGTCCCTGTATTAAATGACTCGCCGAAGGTGACCTTATCTTCAGAAAGGATTAAGAAGCTGCCCTAGACAGCATGCATGTTTGTGCTGGATGACCATGGCCGTCATCGAGTAGTCCTGGCAGTCTCATCCACGAATGTTAAGCAGCTGTTAACGGCAATGAAGACTGTCTGTCAGCAAACTCGGAATACCCATGGGTCGCATCTTGTTTTCATTTTTCCACATATTGCACTGAAAGCATTCGGATTTATAACCCTAGTGTGAAAAGGTTTCAAATTTTTTGTTGTTGTTGTTGTTGACAACAGTCATATTATTATTTATGAAACCAAACCATTTTGGACAATTTATTCGGTTTCATGAATAATCATGCCGTATGTGGCTGTGGGTGCTGTTTGAACTGCCTCTAATCCAGGTCTATACCACAAATCCAGATAACATTCGGATTTACACCAACTCAGAACCAGATTTAAGAATAGTCTTTTTTTAATCTATTTTGGCACTGATCTCCAGAGCTGATAAGTTCCAGTACTGGACTGTTATACGAAAAGACACAGGGCCAGTTCTGCTTTGTGAATCCAAAGCAGATGCAGTGCTCCATTTGTTGTCTGGTGCTTGATCAGATTACTCAAATCCATTCTGGTAAAAATGTTTATATGAGGCTTGCTCATTCTTACCACATGATTACTTTGATAATTAACAGAAAGCGGTTGTAAAAATATAAGCAGGTCAACATTTGTAATGTCTGTGGAATTTTTTCAGAGCTCTAATGCAGTCATTAAAGTGTAACAAGCCACGTTTTTTAATTTTAGGCTGATATCTAAACACACACACACACAAACACGCATACACACACACTTTCTTTAAGAATGTTGCTTCTCTGAGATCATGACACAAATGACTTTCAATGTGTACACCATATACACCTTTGGATGTTTGCCGCGCAAGATTTTTGCAGACTATCTTTAAGAGTGCTATGTAATGAGGATTTTATGAGGATTTTATTGTGTGTGTGTGTGTGTGTGTGTGTGTGTATGTGTGTATCCCATGGTTGTTTGGGTTTTGATGTCACACCACATATAAAAAGGAGTGTCACGTGCACTCTCCGGCTCTCTCTTGGTGTCATGCTCAAGTTCAAGTGCTAGGACAAAACATAAAGCATCCAAACCTCTTTGTATTATATGATAAGAACCCATGTGTACCAAAACACTGAGAATATATATATACATATATATACATATATATATATACACATATA
>JAFFST010047773.1:107351-122698 GCA_022414735.1 Noturus placidus | reverse complement strand
TATATATATACATACTCAGTCGGTAGAGCGGGTTGTCCACTAATCCACTAACCGTGGGGTTGGTGGTTCGAATCCCGGCCCGGGTGATCCCATGCGGAAGTGTCCTTGGGCAAGACACTGAACCCTAAGTTGCCCCCGATGCAAGTTAGCACCTTGCATGCAGCTCTGCTACCATTGGTGTGTGAATGTGCTCTCATTTGTAAGTCGCTTTGGATAAATATACTGGATATATATAAAGATATAATGGTATCACCTTAGTGATAAGGGAAAGTGCAATTTAGGTCCTTTATTTCTGAGAGTGAGGGAGACTGTGACTTACATTTATGGCATGGAGCATAGTAGGTTAATTTTTCATGAGTAAATTACAGTCTAAAAAAAGACACTTCATTACATTTGAATCCTTTAAACTTTTATCTTTAATCCTGTACTTGAGGTTTTGTTGTTGTTATTGTTGTTTCTTTTGGTCAGCATAATAAATTGTGCTAAGAAGGAATTATGTCACCATTTCATAAGCTACCAAACTGAGAGAAATTGCATTACATTTTCATAATGTGTAATTTTACCATAAAATGACAAGCACTGTAGAGTTTAATTAGAGCAGACTAATTCCAAATGACTCTAGGCTATAAATCAGTCCGTAGCACACTACATAGGGAACTTACTGCATACCTAATCTAGTGCACCTGTGTAGGGAGGGAGGCACTGTTTGGGATTGAGCCCATTCCACGTCATTGCTTCTGTGAGGTTATAAAAATCGCACAATTTTGCTCAGAGTCACTTTGGAAGTACGTTTGAAGCGAGTGAACTTCTTCATCACATGATGGCTCACATTACAGTGGTGCATCTTGGGTTCCTCTTTTTCCTGACCTGTTTAACAACACAGGTATGGATTATTATTATTATTATTATTATTATGATGATGATGATGATGATGATGATGTTGATATGTCAGTGGAGATTATGACAGCAGGTGTTTATATATTTATAAAAGTGATGAGAATAAATTAAGTGATAACGAGAATATTTAGAACTCAATTGAATCAATATAAGTCAGTAAATTTACTACAACACCTACTGGAGATGACAAGGGGAAATGTTAGCTAAATATTCTTTAACAAGCCAACTTGTTCAACAACAACAACAACAACAACAACAACAACAACAAAAAACTCTAGGGTCTATTGTTTGTTCACTTCAAAGAATACCCAGAATACTGACGACACATCTTAGACCTCCATTCCGGCCCGGCAAGAAGGCATGCAATTGATTTAGGGTTCGGGGGAAAATTCATTTTTAGATGTTACTACATTTTGTCTAACGTAGTCTTCCTTTAAACGTTATTAAATAAATAATTCACTTCCCCATATCCATGTCCCAGATGGAGATCGGGTGTCCCCAAAGCCAGCATAGAAACTTGATGCTCCTCTTATCCTTTCTCTTGTTTGCACAAATTTAGACTGCTTATTGGACTGCTGTGTCATTTTGGGTACCTGATGATGCACACACACACACACACACGTTCACACAAATATTACAGCACGTCACTAAGTAGACTATTTATTATGTTATCTTTTTAAAACTAGAAATGCCTAAGAGTTGGCACATAAATATTCTCTTCATTCAGAAGGTGCTTTTAAAATGCAACTGCTGAAGCAACGCCACGTTCTTCCAAAGATTTGCTGTTCTTTTTATTTTATGATAGTAACTGATGAAGAATATAATATACAGTATATGCAATCATACTGTGACCCAGAGCTGCACTGCACAATTACATTAACAACTGAAACAATTCTGGAAAAGCTGCATTTGAGAAACAAAACAAATCAAAAATAGTTTAGAAACATACACTGACAAGTGACAGTGTAAATGATACAACATTAGCCCGAAACACAACAGAACCAATTCACTGAAATGTTACGTGTGGGAAGGTTTGACAAGAAATCTGACCCTGTAGTTCTCATTCAAGACCATGTATCAGCATAATTGCACTATATGACCAAAAGTATATGGACACCCGACCTTATGTGGATCTTCCCCAAACTGTTGCCACAAAGTTGGAAGCACACAACTGTATAGGATGTCTTTGTATGCTGTAGCATTACAATTTCACTTCACTGGAAATAAGGTTCCCAAACCTGAAGAGATGGTTTGCTAAGATTGAAGTAGAAGAGCTCGAGTGTCCTGCACAGAACCCTAACCTCAACCCCACTGAACACCTTTGGGATGAACTGGACCTCTTCACCCAACACCAGTACCTGATCTCACTAATACTCTTGTAGCTGAATGATTACAAATCCCAAAAACCATGCTCCAACATCTAGTGGAAAGCCTACACAGAAGACTGGAGCTTATTATAACCGTGAAGGAGGAATAAATCTGGTCAGAGATGTTCAACAAGCAGGTGTAATAGTCAAGTGTCCATATACTTTTGTCCATATCGTGTATCATAATGTATAGCCTGCACATGATGTAGGCTAGTAGTGTAAAGATACGTAGGTCATAGTAGTTACAGTCCAGAAAGCTCAATTACACGCTTTCTCTCTGAGTGCAAAACATGGTGTTTTGAACAATATATAGACCGAGCAGCATGTCCTGTTTCAAAGGTGCAGTAGCTCAAATCTAAGACCCTCCACGGCTTTAAGGACGATATTTGATCTCATTTCTGGAAAGGGATGTTCAACAAGAATAAATGTGATAGTCAGGTGTCCACAAACTCTCTGCCATATACTGTAGATCAATATCTCTGCTGGATGATCATAGCAACATGAAAGTAACAGATTTACAGTTCAAATTTCTCTCAATGCCACAGACTTTGTCGGAATGGGAGGTAGACGAGTAGTCTTCAAGGATTATTTATCTTGTTCAATCTAACTGTCATTTGCAGTAAGCTTAGCATGATCTCAGTGCAAGAAACTGTGGGGAAAAAAAATGAATTTCAAATTTGATGTTGATTATATTCTATGGCCGAGATTATTGCTGTAATTAATATTCTTCAAGTAAGTAATAAGGCATGATGAAGTGAGATGTTATAGGAAAATAATAAAAAATGTGGTGATGTGAAGCAGCCTGTTGCAAACTGTAGTAAAAGCACATACTGAAATGATTTATTACCACACCACACTCTTATACCACACCACTTAGCCAGTGCTAACACATTCTACTGATTATTTCATTTTCTCTTATAAAAATTGTGTAAGTTGTTACTATAGAAATGACCATAAACTTGCAGCATGAACTACTATCAAAGCTGAAATGAATGAACACCTTCAGACCAGATTTGAGAATTCAATAGCATGGTGGTAAAAAAAGGGGGAAAAGATATTATTAGGTAAGGACGAGCTGTGCTTCCACCTGAAGTAGTTCCTGCTTGTTATCACTTACATTGTAGCAGCTATAAACAGTTTTTCCCTTACCAGCCTCGCCTTTTCTCATTCTTGAAGATAATAATCCAAAAAAACTCCTCAGCCTGTCATATTATCTGAAGACGTGCTGTCCTGAAAACATTCCCATCATGTAAAACTGTCAATAATTAGGATGAATGCAGTAACATAAATTATATTAAAAAAAAAAGTACTTATAAAAAAATAATAATTTAAAGTACAGCAGGCACAACTGTCAGAAGGTGAGTGTGTGTATGTGATTGTGCCCTGTGATGGACTGGCACCCTGTCCAGGGTGTACCCCGCCTTGTGCCCCATGCTCCCTAGGATAAGCTCCAGGTTCCCCGTGACCCTGAAAAGGAGTAAGAGGTAGAGGATGGATGGATGGATAGATGGACAACTGTCAGAAGCATGATGTTATAGGAAATAAATCAACACCTTCTGACCTATCAGATTTGAAAATACAAAAATGCTGTGGTATAATTAATACAACATGAAACCTGACGAGTTACCTTTACTCAAATTAATTAGGGAAATGCATTGCATTAAACCATTTTAGTATAAACATTGAATACTTTAAGTAGAGCTAACATATAAATATATGAGTTTATTAATGTATTCATTGTTGCTCCACAAAGTTAAGTTTGAGGAATGAATTAAGTCTGTTTAGGAACGCTCTTTCAAAATGTCACAGGGCTGAATAACAGAGCTTCTACCTGCCCTCCACATACTGTACACAAGATCAAATTTAAGAATTTAAATAATAACAAGAAATTGAATTCCCAGACCATGTAAGCCTTTGCTATACAACAAAGCTGTGTGCTGCTTGACTGATGATGATGATGATGATGATGATGATGATGAAGAAGTGGCTGATGGCTAGATGGCTGACTAACTCCACTAGAGACACTTCACAAAAGTACTTTTTTTTACATGAGGCTTCATGCTTGTACTTTAAACAATATTTGATTGTCTCCAGTCAAGTCAAGAATATTGTCATTTATGCATATGAAGCAATGATGTTCCTGATACTACAGAACTACAGTACATCTGTTATTTCTTTTACTAGCAATGTACTCTTTCTAAATGTTGTAATATTACCAAATTATGGTTAGTAAATACACAAGCTATTGTCCATCCTTGTAGTCAAATCATCGTTTTTGATGTGTAATAAGGTCTCTGGTGGTCCAGAGGCTAGGGATCCCATGCTCTATCAGTTATGGCCCGGGTTCAGTTTCTAGGCAGCCACTGGGGGTTACACTCAGTGGCAGTCCCAAGCCTGGATAAAATGGGAGGATTGCGCTAGGAAGGGCATCCTGTGTAAACCCTGTGGCAAATCAAATCTAAGCAGGACCTGCCATAATGCTGGGAATAACGTTAGGAAGAAGAAGATTTTTGCTTGTGTAACATCTGTTAATAGCATAACACTTTCCACATCCACACTGCACTCCTTAAATCTTTTCATTTCCATAAGCAAAATTGTACAAGTCATGACTTACTCTTTACACTCCATAGGTGGTGTCTCAGATCACAGCGTCTCCAAACATAACTGCAGCAAACCAGACAGTTAGCAATGTCAACAGCACTACGGCAACAACCCGCATGACAACCACTCTGGCTGGTGCTGCCCACCAGCTGCAATCCAGCGTCGTCTTTGTGCTGATATCTGGAACCATCTCAACCTTGCTAATCCGCCATCGCTGCTGAGCCACATCTGTAGCTGGTCATCATTCTCTATCTTCCACCTGAGTGTTGCTGATAAATGAACATAGATGCCCCTGTGATATTCCAGCAATTCCACAAAACCCCACTGAGAGCAGACACACTCATTACATTTACAATGTCTTTAAACACCCCTGAAGAGCAGCAGAAAATTGTTTGTACTGGAGGAGAGAAAGTGATAATCCTTTTCTTTTACTGAAATGGTGTGCAGTAGTGTTTTATATACTGCATTCAAAATTCTACAAAAATTTGGATGTATACTGAGACAGAAACCTGTATTCATTTTTTAAAAAGCAAGGCTGTATTATATCTATATCTTAACAGAAGCCTACAAATGTTTTTATTTTTCATTGCTCGACCCCCCCCCCCCCCGTTGAGAAAACATACGGTTGATATCTAATAGAATTACTAATACAACGTGCCCAATCTGCATCAGTAATAATCATGAACACATGAAGCAACAAGAGAATACCACTATTTAAGTTAGGATGGAAAAGAATTGTTATAGGGCTTTCTGCTGGAAAAGAATATAAATGCAATATTTCTGTAGATGTATCTCAGGTTACCACCATGGCTGGGTTGGATGTTTGTGTAGAGCTGATACATGAGATGTTCGGTGTCTTCTATATCATGATGCCAACAGGAATGCTGTTGTATAGCCATGGAAAGGGACTGAGACTGTTGTGGTAGATTTTATTTTGTATAACTCACTATATGCTTCAATGGTTTCAATAAAAAAAGGAATCGTACAATAAATGAGCTTATATGAGAACTTCTGAGGACTAGTAATTTATTTAGGCTTCATCTAGAGTTTAAAAAAAAGGTTCAAAATGCTAAATGCATGTCAAATAATTTACAGATTTTTTAAAAACCCATTTGCAATCCTATTAACATGCTTTCCCTTGTATTCACCTGTTTAAATTTAATTATGAGCACGACATAATTACTACATTATTAAATACAACCTAATGATTAATTTAACTTTAATATAACTACATAGTTTTATAGTGTGCTGTTTTTTAGGCATATTTTTAACAGTAATTTTATTTTATTTTTTTGCATTCCATTTTTTGTGTGCAAAAGAATCTATTAAGCATCAGTTGATAGACGTGTATAGGAAGGGAAATGTGTGTATGGGGTGTGTCAGCCGATAAATGGACAGAGGATATTCTATGACAAACCCGAATCTGCTGAATGGGTATATCTGTAAATATACTGTACACGGATGACTGAAAAGGGGGCAGTGAAAGAATAGAGAGATGAGTAATCGAATCAGCCGGGTGTTAGAGAATAACAGAGAGGGGATCATACATGCTGGTCTTGTGTTTAACAGGATGCCCACAGTGCTGACAAATATTTAATCAGTGAGTACAAAAAGGTCTGTACGCAGCTTGGGAATTTAGGCAGAGAAACAACTGGGATGAAATAAATAACCGAATAAATGTGGTCTTCAGTCTCAATGGTCACTATCAAACCCAGTGGTGTGTTTCGTATTAACTTTGTGAATCTCAAAAGGGCAATATGTGGTTTTGATGGAATAAAGGTGTCCTTTGGATTGTTACATATGTGGGAGAAAAGTAAGATTTCATTATGAACAGAGATTAATTAACAGCAACACCAATGATGATGATGATGATGATGATGATGATTATTATCCATCCATCCATCGATCTTCTACCGCTTACTCCTTTATCAGGGTCACGGGGAACCTGCAGCCTATCCCGGGGAGCATGGGGCACAGGGCGGGGTTACACCCTGGACAGAGTGCCAGTCCATCACAGGGCACAATCACATACTGTACACACTCACACACCCATTCATACACTACGGACACTTTGGACATGCCAATCAGCCTACCATGCATGTCAATGGACTGAGGGAGGAAACTGGAGTACCCGGAGGAAACCCCCGCAGCACGGGGAGAACATGCACACACATGGCCCCGGTGGGACTCGAACCCCGGACCCTGGAGGCGTGAGGCGAGTAAATATTTTAAATAAAATATTTAAAATAGCAATCACATTTTTTTATTATAAATACATTTCTATTATAAATATATAGACAGAGATCAACATGAAGTAACATGAAAGACACCAGCTTCTGGCAGCATTCCTGAGGAATCTTATCCCATTCCTCATGAGCAACAGCCTCCAGTTCAGTAATATTCTTGGGTTTGTGTGCTGTAACCGCCTTCTTCAAATCCCAGCTGAGATTTTCTATGGGGTTCAAGTCAGGTGACTGTGATGGCCCTGTAGAATCTTCCAGGATTCTTCTGCAACCAATCCTGGGTGGAATTTGAGATATGCTTGAGATCATTGTCCTGTTGGAAGGTTCAATGATGCCCAAGCTTCAGCTTCCTCACAGACGGCATGAGGTTTTCTCCTAGGATTTCCTGATATGCCAATGAATCCATCTTGCCATCCACACACTGCAGGTTTCCAGTTCCAGAGGATGCAAAGCAGCCCCAGAGCATCACAGAGCCACTACCATGCTTCACTGTGTTCTCTTTGTTTTTTTTTCCTAGTTGGAGATCCAAGTCAAGCTACAATCAATATTCAAATACTGCATTAATAAAAATAAAAGCTGATGAAAAGACTTCAGGCATTCTCCCATGTATAAAATTGATAACTGATTAAGAGCTTCTAAACAATAACAACCTTATAAACCAGTAAGAAAACATTAATATGTTGAAATTTGTGTATTGTGGTTTTTGATAGTCCTATAAAACAATAACCAATAATTAAAAATAACAGTAATAATAACAAATAACCCAGATTACTTACTCTGTTAATGTTTGTAGAATAATTTTCCAAATATTCTTAAAAAAAAACCTCTCTATTTGATAATAATGATTTCTTGTTTTTTAACCTATTAAAAATTTACCTTTGTTCATGATGGATAAAATTTACTGTATTTAAAAGTTCTGTGGCTTTTTAATACAATAATATTAATAGGTGAATTAAAATCACCAGTAAGGGGAGAATTGTCATGATAAATGTAGTCAGTAGCTTGGAATTCACACAGGAAGAAGTGTGTGTGTGTTTGGGGGAAGACTGATTCATGAATTTCCAAATGAGATTTCTTTTACAGTTATCATTTGTACATAAACTTGATTCTGTTCAGATTAAGACATGTCTTGGCCATAAAACATTATATCAACAAAAATGAAAAAACAAAAATTTTCATTTGCTTATAAAGTTGTTCAATAAAAATGTTAATGGATCTATTATCTAACATTTAAAATGGCCATCCTTAAACCTTTATTGTAGTGAATACTCTCTAAACACTAAAATGAAACAAGTTAGACAATATTATCCCTTTAAAGCAGCTAGAAGATCCTGCCTTATAATTCACTGAAATCTGTGTAAGCCATATACTCTGTAAAACACCAGGAGCTGTAGGAAATGAATAAAATCAAATGTCCCCAGGAATGTTATGAGAGTTGAATACCGTTTAGTAGAAGTATGAGTAAGCAGGATACACACAGATGTTACTTAGAAAAGGATTTGCCCTGCTGTTTCTGATGAGCTGTGAAGTGACCTCTGCCAGCTCATGTTTCTGTAAGCTGTTAAAAGAGCAGTCCCAGCTGTTTTGATCACATTTAGCAACCTAGTGAATCTTCTAGGCCAAAGCCCCCTTATCTATTTCTGTCCTCTAGCATGCTTTTAAAATGTCCCTACTGGCCACAATGCACACACTGGTACAAAAACATTACTGCTAACATAACATTAGGCTACATCTTTTTAAGTATTATAAAGTTATGAATTTATGTAATAATAGTTATATGTGTTAGCTAGATAATGTACACTAAATGGCCAAACATTTGAGGACACCTGACCATCACACCCATACAGTGCCTTGCGAAAGTATTCGGCCCCCTTGAACTGTTCGACCTTTTGCCACATTTCAGGCCTCAAACATAAAGATATAAAACTGTAATTTTTTGTGAGGAATCAACAACAGGTGGGACACAATCATGAAGTGGAACCAAATTTATTGGATATTTCAAACTTTTTCAACAAATAAAAAACTGAAAAATTGGGTGAGCAAAATTATTCAGCCCCCTTACTTTCAGTGCAGCAAACTCTCTCCGGAAGTTCAGTGAGGATCTCTGAATGATCCAATGTTGACCTAAATGTCTAATGTTGATAAATAGAATCCACCTGTGTGTTCACACTTTTTATGGATATCTTTGAGAAATGGCTTTCTTCTTGCCACTCTTCCATAAAGGCCAGATTTGTGCAGTATACAACTGATTGTTGTCCTGTGAACTACAATTGTGTGCTTCCAACTTTGGGGAACAGTTTAGAGAAGAACCACATACCGGTGTGATGGTCAGGTTTACACAAACCTCTGGCCATATATGACCTTAGCTTGTTTAAAAAAAAACTTTAGTTAACAACTTTCATAGTGGTGATTATTGTTGATAAACAACCTAAACATGAAAAATACTATTATTAGGGTTAGATGAAAAATATAGATTTAATGCATTCTGTTCGTGCTGACAAATACTGAATAATGGTAAAAACTGATTAAAACAGTTGGTTGGAGTTGCTCCAAACATATATATATATATATATATATATATATATATATATATATATATATATATACTGTATATATATATATATATATACACAGTATATATATTTTAATTATGCGTAAATTTGTTGAGTAAATGTATAATTTGGCTAATCAAAGATGCTTGTGCTAAAATGTCTAATGATGCTGCCCACGCTGCAAATAAAAATGTTAAACAAGAATCAGAAATTATGTTTTTTTTATGTTGGCTTAATATTTATGACAAAAATATTAAGGACATCGAGTACAAGGATAAAAACTACAACAAAATGCTGAAATGGTCTGCCGCTGTTTACTTTGGCCATGTTTCCTTGCTTCGCTAACAGGAAATAATTAATCAATTGTTTTCCAGAGCTATGTAACTTGATGCTGAACAGTTACAGGCACACAAGCCGTAAAACCCCTGTTACACAATAAAAAGCATGATGTCACACTTTTATGTATACCCTACTTTAAAGATCTTAGTGTGCCTGCTGGTGGTCGGGTTACTCCAGATTACATGTAGAGTAACATGAGTCAGAGTCATGATCTGAGAACAATAACACAGACAAAGTTTAATACACATGGAACACACCATGGAATCAGGGAAACAAACAAGTAAATACAAACTAAGTAAATATCATTAACCAGCAGCTGCAGTGGAGGACAGATTAATACTCGAGCTGCATCACATCAGCATTATGCTCATGTCCGTTTGGAATTTTTTATTTAGTTTTAGTTTATTTATCCTATTACATTACCTACACCCACCTTTATTATGGTAAATTAGCAATGGATATAAATAACAAATTACAGGAATGTATTCATGTAACCATATAAAGCAACACAAATAGAGCAATATTCAGAATTGTAATATTCCATCCATCCATACATTTTCTATACCGCTTATCGTACAGGGTGGCGAGGAACCTGGAGCCTATCGGAGTCCAGGGCGGTGGACACCCAGGATGATGGAAATTTTAATATTCACCTGCAAAAAAAATTACTCATAAGTGAGGTGATGAATGATTGACTTTAATGATCATAATTCAAAATTTTATTTCCCCTTCTGAAATATAGTTTACTTCTTTGTCAACTTGTTCGCTTATGAAAATGCTAATCCTGTATGATTGTGTATATATTAGTTCGAGTTTGGACTTGTGAGGATAATGAGACCACAATCTTGATAGCAATATCCATAATTATGTACCTAAATGAAACAGGTGGTGAATTAAGCACCTCGGTTTGTAGTGTGTATGTCTGAATATGGTTTACATGTTCTTTTTGTTTGTTTGTTTGTTGCCTTTTGTAGGCATAGCGATAGAGATGTACCTATTAGAACTCCATCATGACGAGCACAACACGTTCACAAATGACACGTTTTCCTAGCAAGAAATGTGTTAAAACACACTTAAGCAGATGAATATTAGTATAATAGATATGGATTGAAAAAAAAATCTATCAGAAAGACAGTGATCAGAAATGAATGTTCAGTGTATATTGAAGATAGTGTTGTTACTGTGACATCCAGCATAGCCCTGCCAAACATCTGCAGTCTGAACAGAACAAAAGTATGAAAGTTATTGTACATTTGTTCTTTTTCTGTAAATGTATAACTAGTTGCAGTGACAGACAGACATGCTTTGTGATGTGTGTGTCTTGTGGATGGGAATCTGTTCATTTATGATGTACAGTTTTATATTTATGATAAAAACAATCATGACAGATTGATTAATCAATAGGGATAATCAATAGGAATCTCGCCAGAAACGGCCCTGGATGTACACATGCATAGTGAATTAACTATATCCAGTATATTGTATCATACACTATATCCAGTATATTACAGAATATTCTGTACAATGAGTCAGAGAACATGTCCTTTGTTTATTAGGCAACTCTCTATGAACTTTCAAGACATATTATTAACATGTCTGGTAAAAGGAAAAGAAATTCATCATACAGTATACATTCACTAAGTTACTAGGCTACTCTCCAGGTTATTAGAAATATCTGTATGCTTGCTCATACATGCAATTACCCATTCAGCCAATCATGTCAGAGCAGCGTAATGCATAAAATCATACAGACACAGGTCAAGAGCTTTAGTTAAGATTCACATCAAACATCAGAATCTCAGTGACTTTGATTGTGGCATGGTTGTTGGCGACAGATATGCTGGATGGGGGGTTTCAGAAATTACTGATCATCTGGTATTTTCTCCTACGACAGTACAATGGTGAAAAAACAAAGATCTAGTGAGCTGCAGTTCTGTGCATGGAAACACCTTGTTAAGGTCAGAGGAAGACTACTCAAATACCCACTCTTTACAGGCTGTGATACAACAGTAATGCATTCCTTCTGACCAATCATATTCGAACTAAAAACAGATGAGGGCCCCCCCCCCCCCTTATGTTTCGTCATTTCCTTGTTCCCATAACAACAAATTGTAATGCAAGCAGGGATAGCTAATGTTGTGTCCATTGCTGTTGAGTTTCTCAGAGCAGGGAAGAAGAAATCCATCATTCTGATTGTGTGCTCCACACTGATAAGTCATCTTGGTTTCTCCAACATACAGCTTGTTATATCTCTTACAGGAAATACAATAAACAACTGCTGTGGACTTGCTATTCTGTATTTTGGCCACTTGAGGTCCTTATTGTTTCTTTATGTTGTGTTACATCTGTCCCTTATTAGTGTAATTGCCGTCACCTGTGTCTCATTCACTTGTGTGTATTTAAATTGCCCTGTTTCATAGTTTATTGGTTATGTGTTTAGTTGTGCTAGGGTTAGCAGCTTGTGTCCTTTGTAAGTAATACCGTTGTTCTTGCCTGGTAGATTATTGATACCTTTTGTGGATTTGTATGTACTGTATCTGTATATATGTGTATGTGAAGAAAAAAATTTCATTGTGCTGTAGTGTATTTGTGATCAATAAAGACTCATTATCATTATATATGTATGTATGTATGTATGTATAATCACACACACAACTCTTTTGGATAGATTTTTATTAAACACTCTAGGGCATGCAAATATGTGTTTTGTGTAAACAAATTTACATGTTGAACATCTTGACATATTGCATGATTAGGTACCATGTTAGATCAACTCATTAGCTTCTGATAAGAATAGGCTTGATGTTTTTAACTTGGATTCATTCATTCTTCAGGAACTGCTTTATCCTTTTATGTCAGGTTGGAGTGGATTCTCTCTCTCGCTCGCTCTGGCATCCATACCCACTCATTTCCATCTCTCTCCCTCTCTAACAAAGATTCTGTTGAGCCTTGGGGGTAAATGCAAGACTAAATCAAAGCCGCCTTTCATCTCCTTTCCCTATTCACTATCTGTTGCTTCAGAGTGAGTCATTCACACTTTAACCAGCTTGGATATATTTAAAACTTCTGGATAGATTCAAGACTTCTGAGGATGTAAAGATTGCGGCGCAAGTTCTATAGTTAAGAGTAGAGAGTATAAGTTGGTATCATACCTGGTGCTCTGATCAGAGTATGGTGTCTCTTCATAAGAATGATTTTCTTTCTGTATAGTTACACAGTATAATATTTTATACTTTTAGTTTTGAATATAAAAATCTAATGATTTTAATGTTATAATAAGTGTTTTAAATTTCATCTTGGGCAACTTGAAACAAAGGGGCGGGGTCTGTCGGGAGGAAATGAAAGCTTGTCATTCTAAAAGTGACAAACTGCTCCTTTGTAGATAATGTCAATCATTTTTGAATTTATTTTGCATTGTTTTATTTCCTTGTATTGTGTATCCCCCATCTGTAGGGAAGAACACACACACAAAAATCATTTAGAATATTCCTATATCAGGTAAAATCTATATGTGGTAGAGGCAGACGTTTTCTTTTCTCATTAACTGACCAGTGCAGTATAACTCCCATGCTGTTGCTACAAATATAAATAAAAGCTACTAAAAAAAACAACTTAGATGTGACATAATGTTGACAGAATGCTGAATAAAATGTGGATTTCCCCCTCTCGCTTCAAAAACATAAAGTTGGTTAACCATTAAACTATAACATGTTTGTACAAGAGACTTTAATTTTTGCTTTGAATTAGAGATGACGAGATTGAATCATACATGTCTGGGAATCTAGAGAGCAAAACTGGCCATGGTCTCTGGGTGAGAAGGATGGCATACTCTCTAGTCTCTGTCAATCATAGTGACACCAACCAGTTGTGGGTGTCTTTAAGGTCATGTATGAAAGAGTGTCGATATCGCTTTCCTCCACTGCAGCAGTTTGAAAAAATGCAGTAGCTGGCTTGTTGTGCATTGGCGGAAGTATGTGTTCGGCTTCAATTGATCTGGTGGTAGCTGTTGTATGATCAAGAGTGGGCTAGTGGGTGGGAACGTGCAGTTGAACAAAATTAGAGAAAAATATAGAGGGAGAATTGAAGAACGTAATTTTTTTCAAGCCCATTTTTTCCAATCTAAGCCAAATTTAATCTACTAAATTTCCTACATGATGCATAACGCCCTCTTCATTTCTATTGCTGAGCCATAAATGAAATAGTGCAGAGGTTTGAAGGCTCATATCGGGGATTCCCATATTAGCCTCTGTTCTAAGAGGCAGTTCTTCATTTTTGAGGAAGCTCATCAAGGGTTTGATGTTTTTAGTGGCTGGTTAAATTATTTACTCCTTCACCAGAATTCTCTCCTGAGTTGCGATTTTTAACAAACACTGTAGACCAACACTAATGCTAATTACAAAAAGTCTGCTATGTGATATTAACAGGGAACAGATTTTAACAGCATACACACTTCGCCCATACACTGTACTTGGCTAGTAAATGTAAGCTCTACATATGTTTGATATTTCTGACTTGTGATTTTTTTATCCATTTTGTGATGCCGAACATCCAAGGTTAAAGCTGCACACATAATTCAAGAATCAAGCACTATATCTGCAGCACCATTACAACAAATACAACCACATATGCCCTCACGATGGAGCCAGAACCATGAGGACAAGACTGGAGGACGGCTCATCTTCCTAGACACTCACCACATGAAGCTATAGACTATGGAAGCTAAAAAATGGTTTGCTGAAGAAGATGTCTGGGAGACAACAGACAAGCTTGTGTGTCTATATCAGTCATCTTAATTCTGTGCATTTCTGCTGCCCCCCTCCGCCAGCTCATCACTGAAACCCCATCCTCCTGGTATATACCTGCCACATGTCCTCACACAGACCATGCACATCTGGACCAGGAGAGGATCTTTCACCTCCATCTCACTCCCATACACACTCAAGCTCTTATTTTAAATGAGTGTGAAATCAAAATACCAGTTTTCCTTCTATTTAAACTCACGGAAGCCATTATGGTTCAATGAGATCAAGTACAAAAAAAAAAGTTGACCAAAAAGAAATCACATCCCTTATGTATAATGCAGTATGCTGATACATGACAAGTTTACAGTGGCTAGCATTGTTGCCTCACAGCTCCAGATTCTTGGCTCGAGCCAGAGCTCGGGTTAATGTCTGTGTTGAGTTTCACATACAGTGGTGTGAAAAAGTGTTTGCCCCCTTCCTCATTTCCTGTTCCTTTGCATGTTTGTCACACTTAAGTGTTTCGGAACATCAAACCAATTTAAACAGTAGTCAAGGACAACACAAGTAAACACAAAATGCTATTTGTAAATGAAGGTGTTTATTATT
>JAFFST010047773.1:86055-96055 GCA_022414735.1 Noturus placidus | reverse complement strand
CTACGAGAGAAATGCAATCCATTTTGAAGATTAGAAAAGAGAGAAAATCAATCAGAGGCACTACACAAACATTAGGCATAACCAATACAAGAATTTGTAATGTCGTGAAAAAGAAAGAAACCACTGGTGTCCTGAGTGACAGACACCGAATGGGTCAGCCAAGGAAAACATCAACTGATGACAAGAATTGTGAGAGCTGTGATGAAAAACCCCAAAACAACATTCAGTGACATCACCAACAACCTCCACAGGGCAGGGGTGAAGATGTCACAATCCACCATTCGAAGAAGACATTGAGAGCAGAAATATAGAGGCCAAAACACAAGATGCAAACCTCTCATCAGCAGTAAGGATCAGAAAGCCAGACTGAAATTCGGTAAGAACAAAGGTTAACCACTACCAGAATTATGGAAAGGCCAAAGTGTAGAGAAAGAAAGGATCTGCTCATGATCCAAAATATATAAGCTCATCTGTGAAACATGGTGGAGGTAGTGCCATGGCTTGGGCTCACTAATCTTTATTGATGATGTAACTCATGATGGTAGAATCAGAATGAATTCAGAGGTTTATAGGAACATTTTGTCTTCCACTTTACAGAGAAATGCATCCAAATGAATCAGGAGGAACTTTATCATGCAGCAAGACAATGACCCCAAAACACTGCCAACTCAACAAAGGACGTCATCATTCGTGGAATGTTTTAAAATGGCCGAGTCAGTCATCAGACCTTAACCCAATTGAGCAGCATTTCACCTCCTGAAGAGGAGACAAAGACCAACTGAAAGAGTAAAAGCCTGGAAAAGCATCACAAAAAAAAGAAAAACACAACAATTTTTAATGTCAGTGAGGCACAGGTTTGATGTAATTATTGCATGCAAGGGATATAAAACCCAATGGTGTTATTTATTTTAAGTTTAAGTCTTATATGTACCAATACTTTTGTTCACCTAAAATTGGGTGGTCTGATACAAATGGTTCTAGGTTTTATATTATTTACCATATCTAGATACAAATACCAGGAAATAAAAGCTTCCAGTAGTTTCGGAGGGGACTGTATCCATATTGCAAAGATAATATTATGATAACATAATAAGGACGAGGGGCGCACGGTGGCTTAGTGGTCAGCACATCCGCCTCACACCAGGGTCCGGGGTTCGAGTCCCGCCAGGGCTATGTGTGTGTGGAGTTTGCATGTTCTCCCCGTGTGTCGTGGGTTTCCTCCGGGTACTCCGGTTTCCTCCCCCAGTCCAAAGACATGCATGTTAGGCTGATTGGCATGTCTAAAGTGTCCGTAGTGTATGAATGGGTGTGTAAGTGTGTATGTGATTGTGCCCTGCGATGAACTGGCACCCTGTCCAGGGTGTACCCCGCCTTGTGCCCCATGCTCCCTGGGATCAGGTTCCCCGTGACCCTGAAAAGGAGTAAGCGGTTGAAGATGGATGGATGGATGGATAATAAAGATGAGCAAATCTCAGCAGGTATGCACTTTAAAACTGTAATACAGTGATTCATGGCACCTCATGGGAAGTAATAATTCACATGACATCTGTGTTTGTATTCTGTTGTAGACAAAGAGTCATGAGTGTGAATGCCAGCAACAGAAGGAAGATGATAGCAGCAATACATGATACTTTGTAGCTTAATATAAGAGAGACTGGAATTCCTGCACACCTCCTAACACCACATTTTTGCTATACAGATTCTCTCCAGGCATGACACCTGGCTTGTTGCCTTTCGCGAGGTGTAGGTACTGTACCTACTTCCTATATGAGCACAGAACTGCTCTTTATCTGAATTGGTCCGTTTCAGTGGCAGCTGGTTATATTGTAGAATAGGGGAAGCACAGCTGTCTGGTACTATAGTAGTTATCTTTGTGCTCTATTTTATGAGCGGGATGAGAGGATTTCATTAGCAGAAAAGTCCAGCACTACATGCGTATAGTCACAGTACTACCAGTCAGCCAATCAGCTTTACTGTACCAAGAGAGCTGAAAAGACTTGTTTTTGCTCATTGACATTTGTCTGCCCTCATGTTTGATTCTCAGTCTCTCCTCATATACAGTGCCCTCCACTAATATTGGCACCCTTGGCAAAGAAGTCTGTAAAATAATGTCTTTATTGTTTAACCTTTTGATCTTTTGTTAAAAAAAATCACAAAAATTCTCTGCTCTTATGGATATCAAACAATTGAAAAACAGAACACAGGTTTATCAAAAATATCTTTGTTAAATACAGGTGTGCAACAAGTATTGGCACCCCTATGAATTCATATGAGAAAAATATATTTTAAGTATATTCCCATTTATATTTTAAACTTTTTAGTACACCTGGGTGACTAAGAACAGGAAATTGTTCAACCATGACTTCCTGTTTCACAGGGGTGTAAATTTGAGGTGAGACATAGGCCAAATTCCCTTTGTCATTTATATCAATCGGTTCTGTAAAGCTGCTTTGAGACAATGTCTATTGTAAAAAGCGCTATCCAACTAAAATTGAATTGAATTTGGTTGAAGTTAGACCAAGGAATATAGCTGTGATGTGCGGCAAAAGGTTGTTGAGCTTTCATTTCCACCATCAGGGCAATAA
The DNA here is from genome assembly GCA_022414735.1 of Noturus placidus. Lineage (NCBI taxonomy): Eukaryota > Metazoa > Chordata > Actinopteri > Siluriformes > Ictaluridae > Noturus > Noturus placidus. Next base: position 93,470 of record JAFFST010047773.1, on the reverse strand, counting down.
TTAAGAAGTTCCAGTCAACTGGAAATGTTATGAATCAACCTGGAATTGGACGTGTGTCTGTATCGTCTCAACACACTGTGGACGGGTCGAGTGGATAAAACATCTCCAAGGATCACAGCTGAATTACAGAAGTTAGTCACATCTTGGGGTCAGAAAGTCTCCAAACTACAATCTGAAGTCACCTACATCACCACAAGGTGTTTAGAAGAGTTTCAAGAAAAAAAAGCTTCTACTCTCATCCAAAAACTAACTCAAGCATCTTCAGTGTGCCGACACTACTGGACCTTCAAATGGGATCGGGTTCTGTGGTCAGATGAAACCAAAATAGAGCTTTTTTTGCAATAAACAGCAGTACCTCATGGAAAAGTACTTTATGCTTAAATATGGTGGTTAAATATGGTGGAGGCTCTTTAATATTTTGGGACTGTTTTTCTGCCAGAGGACCTGGACATTTTGTTAGGACACATGGCATCATGGAGTCTATCAAATATCAACAGTTATTAAATGAAAACCTGACTGCCTCTGACAGAAAGCTTCAAATGGGCCATGGTTGGATCTTCCAGCAGGACAATGATCCAAAACATCATCAGAATCAACACAGAAATGGTTTACTGACCACAAAATCATGTCCTGCCCTGACCATCCCAGTCCCCTGACCTGAACCCCATAGAAAACCTGTAGGGTGAGCTGAAGAGGAGAGTCCATCAGCGTGGACCTCGAAATGTGAAGGATCTGGAGAGATTCTGTATGGAGGAACGCTCTCAGATCCCTCACCATATATTCTCCAACCTCATCAGGCATTATAGGAGAAGAATCAGAGCTGTTATCTTGGCAAAGGGAGGTATTAACTAAAATGGTGCCAATAATTGTTGCACACCCATATTTAACAAAGATTTATTTATTTATTTTTTTATTATATTTTTCATAAACCTGTGTTGTGTTTTCAGTTGTTTGATATCCATGAGAGCAGAGTATTTTTTATAAAAATGATCAAAAGGTTAAAGAATAAAGCTCTTTTTTCACAGCCTTTTTTGCCATATTTACCAAGGGTGCCAATATTAGAGAGAGCACTGTATAAGAGCATCAAAAGGCTTTTCCAAACACATTAGGAGTTTCTGCCATGTTGTGCCAAAAAAACCCAACTAACTGCCAGCTCTACTAACTATATTGCACTGATGCAGGTAGTCACAACACATTGTTTCTGTATTATAAGTGTTAGGAGGTCATTAATAGACAATAATTTGCAGAGTTCTCCACCTTAAAAACAAGTCAGTTAACTGGTAACTGACAAGATTGAAATTGATAACTGCTGTATATAAAAAAATATAATATATACTAGATATATATTACACTTATTGTTTTCTTTAATGTCACTTAAAACTGGAAGTAATAGAAAATAAATACTGCAATATATATCCAATTATTTGCAAATTGAATTTATGTTAATTAGTCTTATTTGATTCATTACCAAATACTTGCAAACAATTTGACTAAGCAGAAACATTTACTTTTCCTTAAGTCACATTAATTAATATTTTAAATGTCTTCAGTAATTGATTCATCACTCATTTGCATTTTTGATAATCAGAGTTTATATATATTTATATTAGTGTTTATATTTATCTCGTCCAATTAAAAAAATCAAATAAACTGTGATTTTCTTTACTTCACCAGACCTTACTTCATCATACCTGTCAACAGTGAAAGTATATACTGTATGCCTTTATTAGCTTATTTAAGCTCAATTGTACTTGCACATATGTACAAATAGATGTAATTTAGCATGTGTACATTCATCATTTATTGCAAATGAGTATCAACACGCAGCTGCAGTGTTTCCTCTCAGTTTTCATGCTAGTTTGGATATTTCAGAGCAGAGATGGATTGGGTATTAGCATTCATTGCACACAACAAACCTACAGGGAAAGGCTGAGGGACAGAGAGCGGAGTGAGAAAGCAGCTGCATGAATTCAGTACAATAGGTCATGTTCAAAACTCCCAGCTGAAAAAAAACCCCTCGAAAGTCTAGTTGCTGTAAGATTTATGGTTTAGAGATCTGCAGATAACTGTACTTTAAACTATACCTTGTTTGAGAACAGAATGCTGTCAGAAGAGCGAATTAAATGACACAGTGAATGAACATTAACCTTATTCACTAAGTCATGGAATCACCACTGCATTGATCCAGGCCATGTCATTAATACTTTTTATTTTTTTACCCCCCTAATTAGCAATACAAGAAATATATTGACAGCTTTTTTAATGCAGATCACAGATACAATTCAAGGACATCAGAAATGAAATTTTTAGGTTGGGAAAAAAACATTGATCCCACCTTTAACAAGATCATTCTGAAAATATGACAGGTTTTACATGGATTGCAGATTGAACATGAAACTATTTGTGGCCTGATATTGAAGTGTATTGATTGCATGTTCTCCCCGTGCATTGGGGGTTTCCTCCGGGTACTCCGGTTTCCTCCCCCAGTCCAAACACATGCAAGGTAGACTGATTGGCGTGTCTAAAGTGTCTGTAGTGTATGAATGTGTGTGTGAGTGTGTATGTGATTGTGCCCTGTGATGGACTGGCACCCTGTCCAGGGTGTACCCCGCCTTGTTCCACATGCTCCCTGGGATAGACTCCAGGTTCCCCGTGACCCTGAAAAGGAGTAAGCGGTTGAAGATGGATGGATGGATGGATGATTGTGCTGATATGTATACCACTTTCATTCTAAAGAATATAAAATGTACAATATATCATCCTCTGGTGCAGAGCAGCTCTGTTTTCTGCAATGACCCTTAAACATTAATACAGGATTTTATGGTTAATAGTGAACTGCGTCAAATAAACAGATGCAGAATTTCAGATTAGAGACACATGTAAGGTTTTACTAAAACAAGCACTGACAGTAAAGATTCAGACGATCAAAACTAGAACAATTTAAAAAAAAAAGCAAAGAGAAATGGTGTCAAACTAATCACAACTAACTTTAATTCATTTGCACGTTTTTTTCCATACTTAAACAGAGCTTCCCATTGTGCAATGCAAAAATAGGCTTTTTTCAACAGAATTTAGGTGCATTTATGGCTTGCTGGTTATTTAAAAGAGCGGAAATGAATAGAGGTACTAAACATCAGGTGTACTCATATTCAAATAGCGTTGGAATTAAATCCTGCATAATTTCTCATTAGTAATTGTACAATAAATCTAGTAGACGACAGTAAATTTGTATATATATATATATATAAAGTGTGTGTGTATAATACAGGTTTAATAAAATGATTGAAAAGCAGTAAAACATTTCCACTGAACAAACCACTGCAAGTCATTTGAAATGTCTTTAACACAACCCATGAAAGGACACATATTGTGTGATCTACAGTGGATTACGGTAAAATATAAGTAAGGAGATTCTATGAAGCAAGTGATGGTGGGTAATCAGAAGAAAACCTCCTGACACAGGACATGGATAACACTTGGTATTGGTTTAATAGATACAATTAATGAAGATAAAATATTGCATTTCTTTAAATATTTATTGACATGGCAGATTGTCTTCATGATCCTGGTCAGGTGTGCAGTGGATCCAAAGTCAGATCTTGGGAATGCTGTTCCCCATGGAAAATCAGTATGGCAAAGAAATCTTACAGGGCTAATCAATAACTTGAGAGTCCTTGAGGACATTTCCCTCATCTCCTTCACACCTCCCAATTCTTCTGTCTGTTGCTCTCTTTCTCTCTCTCTCTCTCTGTCTCTCTCTCTCTCTCTCTGTCTCTCTCACTCTCTGTTGCTCTCTCTCTCTTTCTTTCTCTCTCTCTCTCCGTCTCTATCTCTCTCCCTGTCTCTCTCTCTTTCTCTCTCTCTCTCTCTTTCGCTATCTCTCTCTCTCTCTCTCTCTGTCTCTCTCACTCTCTGTTGCTCTCTCTCTCTCTTTCTCTCTCTCTCTCTCTCTCTCTCTCTATCTCTTTCTACATTTACATTTACATTTATTCATTTAGCAGACGCTTTTATCCAAAGCGACTTACAAATGAGAGCACACTCACACACCAATGGTAGCAGAGCTGCCATGCAAGGTGCTAGCTTGCCATCGGGGCAACTTAGGGTTCAGTGTCTTGCCCAAGGACACTTCGGCATGGGATCACCCGGGCCGGGATTCGAACCACCAACCCTACGTTTAGTGGATTAGTGGACATCCCGCTCTAACGACTGAGCCACAGCCGCCTTTCTCTATCTCTCTCTCTCTCTGTCTCTCTCTCTGTCTCTCTCTATCTCTTTCTCTATCTCTCTCTTTCTCTCTCTCTCCGTCTCTCTCTCTCTCTCTGTCTCTCTCTCTCTGTCTGTCTCTCTCTATCTCTTTCTCTATCTCTCTCTTTCTCTCTCTCTCTCTGTCTCTCTCTCTCTCTCTCTCTCTCTCTCTCTCTCTCACACACACACACACACACATACACACTTTCTGTGACCTAAATGTTGTAAGTCAGGTGTCCCACAGAGCACTGGACAGTCTCTTTATTTAGGCGTATTCTGAGAATCATAATTGAGATCCATAGTAGGTCAGAGGCAAATCTGCACATCCTAACCAAAAGCAGAATGTCTAGAGGGCTGAAAAACATTTTTGGGAAACTTTGTTTTGAAAATTTTGAGAATTGCATAGTTATAGTATAACTAAGAAAAGTAAGGAAGTGCAATTTGTACCACAGCTTTCAGATTGAATTCAGATTGGTTGAGTAATTTTCTATAACAGCAGCTCTGACAGGAAGGCAAAACACACGTTTATTTTAATATGCTTTTCCTAAAACATGAATTATTCAATAGTAATGTTGTTAAAAAGAGAGAAATTGTTGTTAAAAAGTATGACATATAATCGTTGCTACTAAGAAGCTGTCCGTAACCAGAATGTTTATACATGTATAGAAAGAGACTCCACAACAGGGCTTTAAGTGGAATCTGTTCCTTTAAGTTTTATGGCAAAGTTTTCACGGCAGAGGAGACCGTGCACTTTTTTACGTGACAAGTCTTATTTTTGTCTTGTTAAGTTCAAGACGACGAAATGACTGTTTATATGGAACTAACTTGTTTTGCGTATATTAACAGTGAATGTAACTATAAACAGAGAAATGGTGTGTGTCATATTTAATGAATAAGCAAAAAAGAGGTACAAAACATTTTGGGACACTTTGGATTTTTGCTGTAGGAGAAACTCCATGCATACAACCCCATCATTGACCCCCCCCCCCCATAACACCGTGCAAGGCTTCACACAAAACCAATGCAAACAAATGAGTATAAGCCTTCAGCGCTATGTCATGTTTACTTCTCCTTTCCTTTCTTATCTGAGCTAGCTCTGCTTTCTCTGATATTTATGTCTTTTCTGTAAAACCATCTGAGACCTACTGCAGAGACGGAGCCTACTAATCTCTGATAGCTATCTATCCTTGTTCAATAGCTTCTCAGCTGTGGACTCTCATCTCAAGCTGGGTGAAAGATTGTAAAAGCCTCAGGTGCTCCAGAGACTTCACCTTTGCCTGGGACTCAAATACGGCAGAAATGAAGATAAAATTTAGCAGCTCAAAGGATTATGATAACAGTGCTGTTAAAATGTGAGCATATAATAAGAGGGAGGTAGAGATAGAGAGAGAGAGAGAGTCCTTCTTTAAAGTCTTACTTTAATAAAGTAAAGATATTTGAAAGTGTTTGAAATGTTAAAAACTTTATTAAGGTAGCACTGCAGTCTCATAGATCTGGGGTCTAATTGTGCAGTTTCACATATTTTCCCCCATGAACGTATCCCCGGTCACCATGTTGGTAGGTAGATCGGGCGGCTGTGGCGCAGGTGGTAGAGTGGGTTGGCCACTAATCTTAGCCCGGATGACTCCACATGCCGAAGTGTCCTTGGGCAAGACACTGAACCCCGAGGTTCCCCTGATGGCAAGTTAGCGCCTTGCATGGCAGCTCTGCTACCATTGGTGTGTGAGTGTGTGTGAATGGGTGAATGAGACAGTGTGAAGCGCTTTGGATAAAAGCGCTATATAAGTGCGCCATTTACCATTTACCATTTAGACTGGGTACTCTACAGTTTACCTAGGGGTGAAAGAGTGTGTGACTGTGTGTGTGTGTGCTTGGTGCCCTACAATAGACTGGCATCCTATCTTGGGCGTATTCCCACCCCATTCTCAATGATGCTGCATCCTCTCTGACTCTAATCAGGATAAAACAGCTACTGAAAATGAATGGATGAATGTACCTATTTCCCGAATACTAAAAAAATAAAGATTCACACATATGCCTACATTCAACGGAAAGAAGGCTACCAGTCAGAGTGTCAGAGAGACTGTCCTGTCCAAGGGTAGATCAACACAGAGAGCTGAGAATGGTGTTCTCAAGTGAAGTTTGACTCTGTTAATATACCCTTCATATTCTCACATGCAGTGCATAATGAAAACAAAAATGGATTAAATTTAATGTCCTCTGTAGTTAAAACATGTGGATGTCCTCTACTACAATAATAGCTGCAGTAGCTTATAAAAGCTACTTGAATTGTAATCATTTTGTCTATTTTACTCCTTTACAAGCATCATGCAGTAAACATCGATTATAAAAGCATCAAAGGAATAAAGTATTTATTTCTGCTAAATTTAACCTAAAAGAAAGTATTGGTTTCTTTTTTGCAGCATATGTCTTTGAAAGCAAAAAGACTTTTTCCATAAAAGTATTTTGAGCTTTTGCTTTCAAGTATTAGAAATAGCTCTGTTGCAGTCATTCATATGTTTATATTTGAAATAGGAAGTGATGTTAAAACAATTATAAAAGCATAAAATATGAGTTTTCAGATTTAACTGGAGCTTATAATGAGCCACTCCCGGGCATGGTCTTGAGGTTCATTAGGGACTTGTCAGACATGTGAGAGTTTGCTCACAATAGAATACATAAGGACACAATGAAGGAAGAACTGTTTGAAAACAAAGCTTTCTTTTTTCACATAACGCTCTGATGGTAAAGATTCAGACGATCACAACCAGAACAATGTAAAAAAAAAAAAGAAAAAAAAAAAGAGCAAAGGTGTCAAACTAATCACATCCAAATTACTTTAATTAATTTGCACGTCCAGAAAGCGGAGATGGACAGGTTTAAGCACCTTGCTGACAAGAGAGGAATGTGCAACAATTTCAACCACAGCGTGGGACTCAATTTGTCTGCTCCAACTGCAACCAGTACTGCCACTCACGGATTGGCTTGTACAGCCACTCGAGAAGGTGCAAATAAATTCACCAGAAACAGATGCTACACCATCGTCTCCAAAAGACGGAAGGATGCCAGCAACATGCATACAGTGCCTTGCGAAAGTATTCGGCCCCCTTGAACTGTTTGACCTTTTGCCACATTTCAGGCCTCAAACATAAAGATATAAAACTGTAATT
>JAFFST010047773.1:70866-77441 GCA_022414735.1 Noturus placidus | reverse complement strand
GTTTTATATCTTTATGTTTGAGGCCTGAAATGTGGCAAAAGGTCGAACAGTTCAAGGGGGCCGAATACTTTCGCAAGGCACTGTATCTAATGTTTATTTGCCCCTTGTATTTAATCATGCCTGTTTATGTAAACAGCTGTATTAACCGTTTCCCTGACACACATATATATTTTCTAGTGGAAATCTGTTGTTTATGAGCAACATGTCAAACTATAAACATAATTATATTCTATAATTTATCCAAAGGGCATAGAAAGGAGGACTAAAAATAAATGCTGTGATTAAATATAAGCACATTAATAAACGCATACCCTCTGGTGAGACAGGTTCAATTCCGATGAGTATAAGGTTATCTTTATTTTTGATTCAGTACAGTCTTGTATATAAGACAAAGAGTGTAATTCTAATGCTAGGAACTCACTCAACCACATAGTGTGAAGGCACATCAATAATGTTTCCTTGTATTTCGGTAGTGTTCAGATAAAGTACATTCAGAGATGTGTTTACATGTTTGTACATGTATTTACATGTTGTTGTGTTGTGTTGTGTTGTATAGGCTCTCTCTATGGGGATGATGACAGAGTATTATCACTACATCTTCACAACACTGGTGAGACATACCTCACACACACACACACACACACACACACACACACACACACACACACACACACACACTGTTGTATAGCAGAAGCTGCTTATACAAATTTATGACAGGGAAAGACATTTTTACAGTACACCTGCCTATACATTCGGACTAAACTGCCTAAATGGGCTCATAATTGCATCATTTCACATGTGGCCATTTTGAGTGACAATTAAGTTCAGAACACTATGGACAATCTATAGTATGATGAACTGACAACCCCATATCATGGACTCTGGTGCATCTGCATACAAAGTGATACATGAAGAAAATAGTGTAGACGCAGTGTAGGTATTATATTATTAGTTTTGGGGAACTGACTGAATATTTTAAAATCAAGTGTGTTGAGAAGGTTACTCTTATCATATTAAATTCCCATTTCTCATATTTTTGCCAGGTATAACTCTAACTTAAGAAATAATATTTAAAAGAATTGTAGCAGACTTACAGCAATGTCATTGCTTTTACCAGTATAGCATAATGGCAATGATGGGACGATTTCAGATTTCGCTCCTATAGACTTCACCCATGTACAGTATTTAGCCTTGCTGTCCTAGTGTTTGTCTTTGGAGTTGGTCACTTATTTTGTAAAATATGAGAGACTGGGATACTAAAGGAGAGGCGATCCAGCAAGTTGTCACGATTTCCCCTCACGCTAAGTGCTGGAGAACGCAGCACGCTCCGAAGAGCAAGCACGTGCTTCCGGCTTTTCAGAGACTTGGTTTATGTCCTGTCTCTGCCCCTGTACTGTACCGTATGTGTCATCATTGGTCTCAGCTGTTTTGTGTTCACCCTTTATTATGTTTGTCATTTAAACCCCTCGTGTCGCTTTGTACTTTACGAAGTCATAAATGACTTAGTAATACATGACTTTTCTGAGTACCATCATCATGTTTTGTGTCATAGTTTTGATCATGTTCTCATCCCCGTTTCTCGAGTCCTGTTTAGCCTTGTTTAATTGGTCTGCCTATCTCTACTCTAATAAAGCATTTGTATCCATCGTAAGCCCACATTACGTGCTAACATGACCCAATTGAACAGAAAAGTAAAAGGTCCTGGAACAACAGTACTACAACAAAGTGCTTCATTTAATACAGTAATATCAAATGCTGTTATATACTGTAGATCGAGGGCCAATATTGTAGGTATGTAATTATGATAAACGAGATACATTGATATCTTTCAGTGATGCCGTGACAAGACTGGAGGAGTCAGATGTGCAATTCTTATTTCTTAAGCCTCACAAAATATGCTCTTATAACAAAAAATTCCTCAGAACTCTGGATCTTACGAAAGTACATTATGTGCTATAACATAATATAACACCACAAATACCGATGCCAATAAAAAAGACTTACTTAGCTGCCATAATTATCTAAATTACTCCACAACATAGGTCTGTACTAACGGTCTACTCTCGCAACTGTCGCAATTTGCTCCGCCCGACTGTAGCAGTTTGGCGTCCTTAAATATGCTTACAGCGCAAGGTTGAATTTTGTGATGTGCCAACAAGTTTCAGAAACAGAAACAATGCCCCCCTTACCTTTTCAGAACCTTGCCCTTCCCCATACCTTTTGCTTATTTGACATTGCAATACGTCCACTCACTCCCCCCATAATATGCATGATGCACCTGTGACTGATCTCTGAGTTTACTATGATTACTAGCTACGAATTGGTTATCAGAAATGAGCTGATTATTTTGGAAGGGAAGTGACATAATAAAAACATATCATTTTATAAAAAAAAATTTTCATTATTGCTTCATGTAATGCTATTTTTATTCATGAAACAAAATGCACTGGTATAAATGATCTCTATGTAAATAATCTCTGGAACACAGGCATGATCTGACATGAATTAATTACTGGATCTGTGTCTGTCTGTGCTGTGTAGTTGAAATCTCTCCAGCTCTTTTTCTCTGTAAAACATGGCCGTCCTTGAAGGACGTTCAGCAATCATGCCAGCTATCCCAGTCTGCCAGAGTGCATTCTCACTCATTCTCTTTTTTCCATCTCAGTACAAACACATACACACACACACACACACACACACACACTTTTATACTATATACTTTATTTAAAACGATCCTATTTGTGGTCGGAGTAGCAGTAAATCACCATACCATAAAAGTCTGTGAATTGTCTATATTTCTGCATAAATACAACCTAAAACTCCATCAGATTTTCACACAACTCAACGAGAGGCAATTAAAGGAATGAGACAAAAATATTATACTTGGTCACGTATTGATTGAGGAAAATGATCCAGTATTACATATCCTTGAGAGGTAAAAGTATGTGAACCGTTGCTTTCAGTATCTGGTGTGAGCCCCTTGTGCAGCAATAACTGTAATTAACATTTCCAGTAACTGTTGATCAGTTCTGCACATCTGCATGGGGGAGGTTTATCCCATTCCTCAGTACAGAACAACTTCAACTCTGGGATGTTGGTGGGTTTCCTCACATGAACTGCTGGATTCGGGTCCTTCTACAACATTTCTATTGGATTAAAGTCAGGACTTTGACTCGGCCATTCCAAAACATTCAATTTATTCTTCTTTAACCATTCTTTGGTAGAATGACTTTTGTTTTTATGGTCGTTATCTTGGTGCATGACCCACTTTCTTTGAGATTCAGATCACAGACTGACATTTTCGTTTTGCTGGTATAATACAGAATTCATTATTCCAGCAAATATGGCAGGTAATCCTGGCCCAAATGCAGCAATAGAGGCTCAAACCATGATACTACCACCACCATGTTTCACAGATGGAATGCAGTGTTTTCATTTCTCCACACATAATTTAACATATCTTATTTAAACCAATAAGTTCTATATTGGTCTCATCAATCCATAAAACATTTTTTAAATAATCTTCTGGCTTTTCCACATGATCTTTAGCAAACTGGAGACGGGCAGCAATGTTCTTTTTGGAGAGCAATGGCTTTCTTCTTCCAACCCAGCCATGCACATCATTGTTGTTCAGTGTTCTCCTTATGGTGGAGTTATGAACATTAACATTTGCCAATGTGAGAGAGACCTTTAGTTGCTTAGAAGTTACCCTGGCTCCTTTGTGACCTCGTAGACTATTACACGTCTTGGAGTGATCTTTGTTGGTTGATCACTTCTAGGGAGGGTAACAATGCTCTTGAATTTCTTCCATTGGTATGCAATATGTCTATCTGTAGATGTTTGGAGTCCAAACTCTTTAGAGATGGTTTTGTGACCTTTTTCAGACTGATGAGCTTCAGCAACTCTGTTTCTGAGGTTCTCAGGAAACTCCTTTGTTCATGCTGATACACTTCCAGAAACTAGTGTTGTGAAGATCATACTTTGATAGATCCCTGTTCTTTAAATAAAACAGGGCGCTCACTCACTCACACCTGATTCTCATACCATTGATTGAAAACACGTGTCTAATTTCACCTTCAGATTAACTGCTAATCCTAGACGTTTACATACTTTTGCCACTCACAGATAACTAATTTTCAAGCACCACTGTAAGTATTGCCCAAAAAGAGAATAGTCCAGAGAAACTGGGACAATAAAGCATATGAACACAAAATCTAGCTATCATTATATTGCATTATACTGTATTGCATTGCTCCTAACATGAATTTCAAGTGGTTAAGGTTACATTATAATATCACCTTACCATTATACACAATATTACAATTAATATAATGTATTGTACTGTTGTCGATTATTGTGTAATTCTTTTTCAATAGTAAATATTCAACAGCATTACTGCTTATTTTGATGTTAATATGATGAAAACATTTTATTTGGATTTATATTCTAATAATCTTATGATATCTTAGGATTTGTTTGCATTAGACATGGAGCCATACCGCTACAGCGGTGTGAACATGACTGGGTTTCGGATCCTAAACACGGAAAGTGCTCAGGTGTCGTCAATTGTAGAAAAGTGGTCTATGGAGAGACTACAGGCCCCTCCGAAACCTGACTCAGGACTACTGGATGGATTCATGACGGTGAGACACGGAGAATAAAAGCACTCTTATGTATCGTGTTTATGTTGTATTTACAGCTTAATCAATAACGTGTTAAACCGCTGCATGTATATCACAGGCTGCTGGTGTGAAGTAAAAAGAAGGATTGCTTTGAGAGTAGACGGCTTTTGCACAGTAAATAGGGGATCAAGCAACAGGGAACACATGCATGCTTAATTTGGCTGCATTCACACACACTGTCTCTACAGGTAGCTGATGTTAGAGCCAAGGTCACCACATGGTGTTGGACATAATGACCATTTATCATCTCTGCCATTCCGTCACATGCTCTATAAAAAGACTCCCTACCAAAACCATTTCAGGTGTGTGTTTGTGTGTGTGTGTGTGTGTGTGTGTGTGTGTCTGAGTGAGTGAGAAGAAAGAAAGAGAGAGAGAGAGTGAGCAAATAAAGCCTTTTTAGGCTACCTTCTGAACATGAGGGTGATAAGGTGAGCTGCCAAAGCAGCTTATTACAGAAATATTCAGGTACATGTCCCTTATTTTCAAGAAATTGTGCTTTAAGAAGCTGATTTTGGTAAAGCACGAAATACTGACGCAATCTGTATGTAGTTTCCTCACTTTTTATTGTCATGCCACTCATTACAAATATACAGTAAATATAGACAGTGTGAAACAATATTGTGCATACTGTACTGTGTGCAACATAGAGACCAATACAATTAATGCAGCATAATACAATCAATACATACTAAAGGTATGTAAGTATAAGGTAATATAGTTAACCATACAGTACACACTGACTACACATAACAGCAGCAGAATCAGGATGAACATGTTCATGAACTGGATTAAGCCAGTTTGTTGTTAGGTAAACCCTAATTGTCTTCTACTGTGTTGTCTTCTTGTTCTTCTTCTGGCTTTAATCCCACTAGGTGGGGTCGCCGGTGCGGGTGACTAATGTGATTGTTCAACTTACATAAATATGAAGGGCTCTTATAATATTTATTACTGGAATAACCTTGGGGGGCATTGTGGCTTAGTGGTTTGTATGCTTGCCTCACAACTTTGGGATTGTGTGTTCAAATCCCACCTCTGACTTGTGTGCATGGAGCTTGCATGTTTTCTCCAGGTTCTCTCCTCTGGTTTCCTCCCCCAGGCTAAAGACATATGTTGTAATCTGATTGGCATTTCCAATTTGTATTTAATGTGTGGTGGATGACCCTGTGTGGGCATAAGCCTCAAAAGAAAGCCATGGAAGAGCGAACATAAACGTATAGGACGTGATTAATCCTTATGAGCAAATTCAACTGACAATGTTATTGGTATCTATTGGACTATTCTTTAACTATTTATATTTCTTAATGGATTTGGATGGATTCCAATAGTATTTATGTATTTATGAGCCGGTAGCAGGGATGAAAGTTTTAATGCTTGGTCGAGATCTTAGAGAAAGGGGAGGAGTGTAAGTGTTGTATTTTTTTGTATTTGTATAAACAGTTGTTATTACGTAATTCTATAATTCTCATGTAATAGTAGAGAAATTATGCACCACTGGAAGTTTATGCACCCTGTATAATATTATATTGTATTGTGCAAGAATGCAATGTAATATTATACAGGGTGCATAAACTATGGACCATGAATTATAAATTATCATAGTGTATTATTGTTTTCTGTTTCACAACTATTGAAAAGATGTTTAAAAAAAAGTGGTTCAAAATACTGGTGCACTGTAAGTGCGTTCGTTTTAGAGGATGTAGGACCTAGAAGCACGCGATTACCACATTTTCCGCACTATAAGGCGCACCTAAAAGCATTACATTTTCTCAAAAAATCGTCCGTGTGCCTAATAATCCGGCGCGTCTTATGTGTGGACTGAGTTCCAAAATCTGTAAAAATGTTGTGCGACTTTGGTTGGCGTAACAACCGTATGCGCCTTATGTATTGGTCAAG
>JAFFST010047773.1:62928-65846 GCA_022414735.1 Noturus placidus | reverse complement strand
GAATGAACCTGACCAAAAAACAAAAGGGCTTGGAGGTGGAGATAAATAGAAAAGCTTTTCAATTCTCTTTTGACATCACACACACACACACACACACACACACACACACACACACACACACACACACACACTAACACAATCACACATACAATCACACACTGAAATGCATTCCCTTGTGCTAGAAAAGACGTCTGCAATTACTCCTTTTGGAGCCAGAAGCAATCATTAGCTTAGTAATACATCTTCACACAGTGACAGCTGAGCTGCACACACACATGCACACACTCTCATGCTCGCACAAACTCACACTTCTGTCAGTCTCTTTGCTCAGTGAATAACTCTGTGTGTGTCTGAATATCTAAACATCATTGAGCCCGCTGACTGATGATGAGTCTAAGGCATGCTTTTGTGTCAGCACTGTGTTTCTGAAGATTTGTCACATACTGTACGCCAGTGGCTTTTTAATGATCTTTTAAAGGGACAGGCTTCAAATCAGATGACAATAATCCCACACTAACTGTATAAGAAAAATCTAAATTCATAGCAATATGAGTGTTTATGTAACTGTATATTAATGTGAGCTACATGCAATAGCCCAGGTTTACTTAAATGGGGCTATAATGACTCTAAATGGGAAAATTTAGTGCTTATATTATTGGAAGCAACATGCAATTACAGATCATGCCACATAATAAATAAAATGAAGCTGTAATTAGAGTACAAATAGAGCAACATGTTTGTGTTTTTATTGTTTTTAATTAACATGCAATTGCATATCATATGCCAAAGAAGCTGGTTATCAGTGAGGAATAAAACAGGAGGAAAATAATCCACAGCGGGCCCATTATTTTCCTGTAACACCATGTCCCAAAGTGCTTTATTGCCAGTGATTACAATTTTAAATTAATACATAGCATTTTTCCTCCACATTTGATCACCTGCCAGCTCTCCCCTTTTCCTACCGGCCAGGATAGATGAAGGCTAACACATGCTTCCTCTTTTTGAACCACATATTTTTGAACTGCTGCTTATGCTGCAGCACAGGGTGGAGTAACACACTCAAGAGGAAGGTGAGCTCACATACACCCATGATTGGCTAGAGTTACTGTGATTGACAAGCGAGAGTGAGTATGTCCCTCCCACTCAGAGAGCACAGCCAATTGTGCTCCCGGACAGATGGCGGTGGTATCGTCTAGGATTCAAGCTCGTCATCTCTGGATGGTACGGCAAGCACTTTTCTGTTGTGCCTCTTAAGTTTATAGTTACATTTAATGTTGTGGAATGCCCGTGAGACAAGTTAGTTCCTGTTATCACTTACTTTATAGCAGCTATAAACAACTGTTCCCTCACCAGGCTCTTTTTTTCTGCCTCTTCAATTTAATAAGACAAAGGCACAGCTTGTCATGTTATTAACAAACCTGAAAGCATAAATCTTCTCCATCTGAAGACTCTCCTGTGGTGGACAATGTACAGAGCATTATAAAGTGTGGATATTATACAGTGGGGGAAAAAAGTATTGGCACGTCAGCATTTTTTTCAGTAAATATATTTCCAAAGAGGCTATTCACATGAAATTTTTTGAAATTTGTTTTTGTGAATATTTGAAATTTGTTTTGTGGCATTTGTCTCACAGCTGCTTAACAGCTGTATAGCTGGCATGCCTTCTGCCTCATATACAGTATAAGAGCTTTTTTAGAATGATAATATGCAGATGTAAAACAATGGCAGCACAGAGTAGAAGTGAAAAGAACTGTGGGGCATCTCTCTCTGAAACTTGATGAACTGCTGACTGGTTCAAACTGTGCCAGTATTATGGGAAATTTTGACAAGCATGTGATGTGTTGTATGGTTGTATGGTGCTATTTATTGTCTTATGTTTTGGTGTGATGGTGCAGTGCTTCTCTTATCCGAGACAATTATCTCCTATGGGAGACAATAAAAGTAACCCTAACCCTAACAAGCTGTTATATGAATTTAATAATAAATTATAATAACTTATAATGAGTTATTATTGTAATAACTTATAATAATAACAACTCAAGAAAGAGCTATTGTATGTCTAAAAAAATCTACCTTTTAAATGTGAAGCAAATCAAGGATCTGATTTCTAACTCATATTTATTTATTTATTCATACTACATATTAATATATGTACAGCAGCTACAGTAGTCACAGAATAAAATCCCCAATTTCATTGAAAGGGGATTGCAGGAACATATTAACTCATTAGAATCTCCTAAAAAATCTCCTCAAATTTAACACTAATTTAACATTTAACACTATTTTAATTTATTGTTCATACCCTTAGTAGCACATAATGTTTTCTTTGATTGTTCGAGAACTGTGTAGCACAACATTAGCGCTGCTATTTTTAAAACAGTAGCTGTGTAACAATGGTTGAATATGAAATGCCTCCCAGCTACCTTCGAATCCAGTATATGTTGCTTCAAATAATGGCTTTTACATCCTTAATTGTGCACAAATGGGTTTTCATTTTAACTTACATTTGCACAATTAACATTTGCAGAGTTTAGTTTGTATACAACTGATTATTTATTAGTTTAGGATTCCCTAAGCTGAGATAAGATGCTGTAAGATACAATATTTCTAATTTAAGATAGCACTTAGTTCTGTAATATGAACGTGTGAACAATTCTGCCTTGCACTTAAATCACTTTGTTGTTAAACATTAGAACTTGATTTATACAAAACACAATATCTAGGTCCACATGACCAAACACATGTTGCATTTCCCAATACAAAATAATATTGCTCAGTAATAAAAATGTCAATATGGAGACTGTTATAGACTGGCATCTGATCCTGGGTGATTTCTTCTGCTTTGTCTGCTTTGTGCCCAGTCTTACCAGGATAGCATCCTGATACCCGACCCTGATAGTGATAAAGTGGTTTACAAA
>JAFFST010047773.1:55428-57928 GCA_022414735.1 Noturus placidus | reverse complement strand
TGTAAATTTGTTTATAATGAACTTGCTGGTACATTTGAGTACAGATCAAATAGATTTAATTTATCAATTTGTATAGCGCTTTTTACAATGGTACATTGTCTCAAAGCAGCTTTACAGAATTTTTACATTTTTACATTTACAAGCGACTTACAAATGAGAGCACATTCACACACCAATGGTAGCAGAGCTGCCATGCAAGGTGCTAGCTTGCCATTGGGGGCAACTTAGGGTTCAGTGTCTTGCCCAAGGACACTTCGGCATGGGATCACCCGGGCCGGGATTCGAACCACCAACCCCACGGTTAGTGGATTAGTGGACAACCCGCTCTACCGACTGAGCCACAGCCGCCCTGATGCCTTAAATATATTGTAAATTTGTTTATAATGAACTTGCTGGTACATTTGAGTACAGATCAAATAGATTTAATTTATCAATTTGTATAGCGCTTTTTACAATGGTACATTGTCTCAAAGCAGCTTTACAGAATTTTTACATTTTTACATTTACAAGCGACTTACAAATGAGAGCACATTCACACACCAATGGTAGCAGAGCTGCCATGCAAGGTGCTAGCTTGCCATTGGGGGCAACTTAGGGTTCAGTGTCTTGCCCAAGGACACTTCGGCATGGGATCACCCGGGCCGGGATTCGAACCACCAACCCCACGGTTAGTGGATTAGTGGACAACCCGCTCTACCGACTGAGCCACAGCCGCCCTGATGCCTTAAATATATTGTAAATTTGTTTATAATGAACTTGCTGGTACATTTGAGTACAGATCAAATAGATTTAATTTATCAATTTGTATAGCGCTTTTTACAATGGTACATTGTCTCAAAGCAGCTTTACAGAATTTTTACATTTTTACATTTACAAGCGACTTACAAATGAGAGCACATTCACACACCAATGGTAGCAGAGCTGCCATGCAAGGTGCTAGCTTGCCATTGGGGGCAACTTAGGGTTCAGTGTCTTGCCCAAGGACACTTCGGCATGGGATCACCCGGGCCGGGATTCGAACCACCAACCCCACGGTTAGTGGATTAGTGGACAACCCGCTCTACCGACTGAGCCACAGCCGCCCTGATGCCTTAAATATATTGTAAATTTGTTTATAATGAACTTGCTGGCTACATCATGAAACAATGTGCATTAAGAATGCAGAAACAAGTGCCAGAGGTTCTAATAGAGGGCTCTAGTCAATTGGATTTGATAAATATGTGGTACATTTCATATACACTTATATCATATTATAATGACTCTCCAGAGACAGGAACAGATTCAATTGCAGAGTTTTAAAGATTATTAAAGCAAATTCAAGGACAGTCCAAGTCAGTTTACCAGTAAAGAAGAGTTTCAGAGGCAAGGCAGATGGATTCAAGAGTTTCCAGGTAAATACAAACGTGGCATGCCAAGAACGACAGGTTTAAGCACATAAAAAAAATTATAAATCAAAAACGTGTCATACACAAGGATAGCAAGCAATAATACATTGCTCACATGTTCAGCTAGAAACAGTGGCAAGATTTCATAATTATATGCATCTAACAGGAAGTTTTAATATAGACAGAAATAAGGGGTAAATTTCCAAAAAGGAATGCAAGCAGTTGCAAAGTAAGAACTACTGATGATGACCTCCTCTGGTTGATGGGAGAAGTTCACTAAGTGACTGCTGGCTAAAACCCATTTATCCACTGCTGGAATTTTGGTTTTACCAAGAAAATCAGGAGCACACTGTGGTTAGTCTTGTAGAGGGCTGAATGAACAAAAGATTTTATCTAATGGTGTTCAAGCAATAGGTTTGTTATGACTTGGTTCTTGAATTCTCACTTGAATTGGTCCACTAAATTGGAGCCGCAAGCAGTTTTAGGGATTAACGGCATATGGTTTTGTTGTTTTGTGTTATGGTGTGTTAATTCTAATAAATGCAGCAGGAGCTTTTGTAGTTTTATTGCAATGTCAGTAATATTAATTAATGATTGTACTGAATCAGGTAAGAAAAATAACCTCCAGCAATCTATACCATTCATTATGTGCTTGCATTACTGCTTATAGCCCTTGTATTTGGCCCAAGCTTGCTTGCTGCCAGCTCTTGTGTGGCACTCATTCTTCCCATTCCATGGGTCTGAACAGCCAAGCATTCTACCCATATCTGTTCTTGCTGTGACAACACAGTAAAGGAGCTTACTAGACCCCATCCAAGATTCTTGTTAACATGATATCTCAAGAAGGAGTTGTTGAATATTTGTAGGATTTACAGTGGTGTGAAAAAGTGCTTGCCCCCTTTCTCATTTCCTGTTCCTTTGCATGTTTTTCACACTTAAGTCTTTCGGAACATCAAACCAATTTAAACAATAGTCAAGGACAACACAAGTAAACACAAAATGCAATTTGTAAATGAAGGTGTTTATTATTAAAGGTGAAAAAAAATCCAAACCATCATGGCCCTGTGTGAAAAAGTGATTGCCCCCTAAACCTAATAACTGGTTGGGCCACCCTT
>JAFFST010047773.1:17498-54581 GCA_022414735.1 Noturus placidus | reverse complement strand
GGGCAATCACTTTTTCACACAGGGCCATGATGGTTTGAATTTTTTTCACCTTTAATAATAAACACCTTCATTTACAAATTGCCTTTTGTGTTTACTTGTGTTGTCCTTGACTATTGTTTAAATTGGTTTGATGTTCCGAAACACTTAAGTGTGACAAACATGCAAAGGAACAGGAAATGAGGAAGGGGGCAAGCACTTTTTCACACCACTGTATATAAGTTTTTTTCTTGTAATCAGCAGATGAACTGATTAGATTTCAGAATTGATCAAACAGGCTCATGGTAACAACAAGGTCAAGTGTCTGAAATAGTTTTTCTTCAGTAACTTCCTTTTTGTATTGCATCCATACAAATATGTAAAAGAAAGACTAGACTTCTTGGTGGTGGAGGTGTCCTGTCGACAGCATTGGTGTCAAGTGCCACTTGTTTTCTTCCTAGAGGTCTTTGCACATGTATCAGACCAAAATAACTGGTCCAAGTCCAACTGTGCAAGAGGGTCTTGGTTGGGTTCAAATCAAACACTAGTGCAGTTTGATTTCAGTGAGACAGCAATTTGTGAATCCGTAATCGATCCAACTCCACAAAGTGAAGCAAACATGCAGTGTACTTTGCGATGAGATTGACATTTACCTGTTAAGATGAACTGCTAATCTGAGCCACAAGGCACAAACTAAGCCAAAGAACAGAGCTGAAGTGCTGGAGAAATGTGATGTTCTGGGGATGTAGAGCAATGGAAAAGAAATAGTATAATTATCTAGTAATTTATTGACCATGTTCCCTGTGATTGGACGGGCTCAGGTGTGTTCTATTTACACTTACCAAAGGTATGTTTACTTTTTTCATTGTATTTCTGACCAACGAATGAAGGAGTTTTATGTGTGCGCTTTCAGCCCTACATGTCCCTCAGCCAACATTTTTGCTTTTTGAGTAATTAAATTAAATTTAAAAAAAGCACCTTTACAAGTGATATTGTTAAAGGTTGAGTAAACCGCTTAACCCAGCCTTCCAGTTTGTCTGTGGCACTTGAACGTCCAGTCTCATGCTCCTCTGACATGTTCCGGAGCTGTTATACTTGCTCAGGATCATTTAGCTTAATGAGGTGAGATGCAGGTGCAGCACCAGAAGTCTTCAGCAAGTGCAGCACCTCTTAGTCCTCAGCCTGTGCTTTCAGAAGTGTCTCACAACTCAAAGAGGGCCTTGTTTTGATGCATGCAGAGTATCGGTCCTTGAACCCAGAATTTTTTTTTCCCCACCATAAAGGATTTTAAAATATTAAATGTAAGGCACACACACAAGGTGTTGCTGTTGTACGTAGCTCATGGTTTATAGTCAAGGCCTGCGGTTTGGGCCCTACTTAGAGGAAATTAACATTAATTTTTTATCATAAATCACACAGATTTAAACTCACTCATTATCCACTCATTCTCTGTGACTCTTTCATTCCATCACAGCTGGCACTTGACCTCACTGCTACTACAGTAAGATGACTATGAACCACCATAACAGTTTCAGGGTTTCGTAGTATCGTCTTTGGAAATGTACTGGAGAGATGAATTCCATGATCACCTTAGCTGGTGGTTTGATGATGGTGATGGAGAGTGCTAACTTATCGGCACAAAACCTCACATAGGTGTTCAACTAGGTTGCAACCTTGTGACTAAGCAGGCATGACATACTATTTATATCATTTTCAAATACATCAAACCATTTTCTGAGCTCTTGTGGCCTGTGGATTGGAAGAGATCACTCCTATCAGGATAGTGTGTCGTCACAGCATAAAGGTGTTCAGTCAGAATAACAATAATAACAGAAAAACGTTGTGTGGATTTTTAGTGATTCTTCCCTCTGATAGAACAAGTGAACCAAAACCATTCCAGCAAAATAGGTCGGCTGTGTCTCAGTCGGTAGAGCGGGTTGTCCACTAATCCACTAATCGTAGGGTTGGCGGTTCGAATCCCGGCCCGGGTTGAATCCCATCCGGGCATGAATCCGGGCATGATCCCATGCCGAAATGTCCTTGGGCAAGACACTGAATCCTAAGTTGCCCCCGATGGCAAGCTAGCACCTTGCATGAAGCTCTGCTACCATTGGTGTGTGAGTGTGCTCTCATTTGTAAGTTGCTTTGGATAAAAGCATCTGCTAAATTAATAAATGTAAAATGCTCCCTACAGCAAAACAGTCTAATTTCTTTTAAGATGTCGCCTGTCTGTATTTCATATAATTCTCGTACCATTCCAATCTTAATTGGGACATATGGGACACATAAGGGACAATTTTAGCCCTAAGAGATAATGACAGCTGGAGGAGATGGATGAGAGCTTGGCAGGATGTAGGAGCATTGTTAATCTTTTCTCCAGGGATCTTATTAACAGACACTGTAGCCAGAGCATGTTCATGTGTAAAAACACTTTATCATCAACACAATGAACACTGCGCAATGAATTACTGATATAATCCTTTATTATTTATCATACATTAGCTGTGTGATCAGCTGGATGGTTAGTACACCTGATCGCCTGTGGATCTCCTCAGGTTGTTTAAATTGCACATAACATAGTATCAGCATGACTTATTCTCAATAATAATGTGGCATTTTAAAATATTGCCTTAATCAACACATAAGAGTAATTTAATAAAATTGTACTAATTGATTAGTGATGTCTGTTATGTTAAAGTATTGTGCCATATTTTAAATAATGGTGCTTGAAAGTTTGTCAACCCTTTAGAATGTTCTATATATTTGCATAAATATGACCTAAAACATCATCAAATGTTCATACAAGTCTTAATAGTAGATAAAGAGAACCCATTTAAACAAATGAGATCAATTTTGATACTTGGTCATTTCTTTATTGAGGAAGATGATCTAATATTACATATCTGTGAGTGGCAAAAATATGTGAACCTTACTTTCAGCATCTGGTTGGACACCTTTGTGAAGCAATAACTGCAACAAAACATTTGTGGTAACTGATCCTTCACATCAGCTTGGAGGAATTTTAGCCTGTTCTACAGTACAGAACACCAAAATTGGGATGTTGCTGGGTTTCCTGATATGAATCCTGCTTGCTTCAACTCTTTGCACAACATTGTTTTGCTGCATGACCCACTTTCTCTCGAAATTCACTTTATTGACAGATGTCCTGAAATTTTCCTGTTTGAAATTGCTTATACACAGTGCATCCTGAAAGTATTCACAGCGCTTCACTTTTCCCACATTTTGTTATGTTACAACCTTATTCCAAAATTCATTATTTTCCTAAAAAAATTCTACAAACAATTCCCCATAATGACAACGTGAAAGAAGTTTGTTTGAAATCTTTGCAAATTTATTAAAAATAAAAACACACCAAAAAGCACATGTACATAAGTATTCATACCCTTTGCCATGACACTCAAAATTGAGCTCAGGTGCATCCTGTTTCCACTGATCATCCTTGAGATGTTTCTACAACTTGACTGGAGTCCACCTGTGGTAAATTCAGTTGATTAGACATGATTTGGAAAGGCACACACCTGTCTATATAAGGTCCCACAGTTAACAATGCATGTCAGAGCACAAACCAAGCCATGAAGTCCAAGTACTTGTCTGTAGAGCTCCGAGACACGATTGTATCGAGACACAGATCTGGGGAAGGTTACAGAAACATATCTGCAGCATTGAAGAAGTTTGAAACCAGCAAGACTCTTCCTAGAGCTGAGCATTTGGGGGAGAAGGGCCTTAGTCAGGGAGGTGACCAGAAACCCGATGGTCACTCTGACAGAGCTCCAGTATGTTTCTTTGGAGAGAGGAGAACCTTCCAGAAGAACAACCATCTCTGCCACACTCCACCAATCAGGCCTGAACGGTAGAGTGGCCAGACGGAAGCCACTCCTCAGTAAAAGGCACATGATAGCCCACCTGGAGTTTGCCAAAAGGCACCTGAAGGACTCTCAGACCAAAGATTGAACAAAGATTAAACTCTTTGGCCTGATAGGCAAGTGTCATGTCTGGAGGAAACCAGGCACATCACCTGGGCAATACCATCCCTAGAGTGAAGCATGGTGGTGGCAGCATCATGCTGTGGGGATGTTTTTCAGCAGCAGGAACTGGGAGACTGGTCAGGATCGAGGAAAAGATGAATGCAGCAATGTACAGAGACATCCTTGATGATAACATGCTCCAGAGCGCTCTGGACCTCAGAGTGGGGCGAAGGTTCATCTTCCAACAGGACAGCAACCCTAAGCACACAGCCAAGATATCAAAGTAGTGGCTACAGGACGACTCTGTGAATGTCCTTGAGTGTCCCAGCCAGAGCCCAGACTTGAACCCGATTGAACATCTCTGGAGAGATCTGAAAATGGCTGTGCACCGACGCTCCCCATCCAACCTGATGGAGCTTGAGAGGTCCTGCAAAGAAGACTGGGAGAAACTGCCCAAAAACCGGTGTGCTAAGCTTGTAGAATCATTCTCAAAAAGACTTGAGGCTGTAATTGGTGCCAAAGCTGCTTCAACAAAGTATTGAGCAAAGGGTGTTAATACTTATGTACATGTGCTTTTTGTTTGTTTGTTTTTTTTAATTTTTAATACATTTTCAAAGATTTCAAACACACTTCTTTCACGTTGTCATTATGGGTTATTGTTTGTAGAATTTTGAGGAAAATAATGAATTTAATACATTTTAGAATCAGACTGTAACATAACAAAATGTGGGAAAAGTGAAGCGCTGTGAATACTTTCCGGATGTGCTGTAATTCAGAATGAATTGTTCTATCAATGATGACAAGTTGTCCTGACCCAGATGCAGGAAAAACAGGCCCAAACCATGATACCGCCACCATAATGTTTCACAGATGCGATACGGTTATTGTGCTGGAATGCAGTGTTTTCATTTCTCTAAATATAACCCTTCTTATTTAAACCAAAAATGTTATTTTGTTCTTATCAATCCACAAAATATTGTTCCAGTAGGCTTTTGGCTTGTCCATGTGATCTTTAGCAAACTGCAGATGTTCTTTTTGGAGATCAGTGGTTTTCTTGTTGTAACTTTGCCATGCACACCTTTGTTGTTCAGTGTTCTCTTTATGGTGGACTCATTAACATTAGCCACTGTGAGAGAGGGTTTTAGTTGCTAGAAGTTACCCTGTCTCCTTTGTGGCCTCACAGACTATTACACGTCTTGCTCTTGGAGTGATCCGTGTTGGTCTCCACTCCTGGGTAGGGTAACAATGGTCTTGAATTTCGTCCATTTGTACATAATACTATCTGACTGTAGATTGGTGGATTCCAAACTCTTTAGAGATGGTTTCCAGCCTGATGAGAATCAACAACTCTTTTTCTGCGGTCCTCAGAAATCTCCTTGCCATGATCCACTTCCACAATCTTGTTGTGAAGGTTAGACTTAAAACAGGGCGCTTGCTCACTCACTCACACCTGATCCCACTGATTGAAAACACCTGGCTCTAATTTCACCTTCAAATTAACTGCTAATCCTAGAGGTTCACATACTTTTGCCACTCACAGGTATGTACTATTGGAACATTTTTATTTGTTTAATTGGGTTCTCTTTGCCTTTTTTTAGGATTTGTGTGAAAATTGTATGATGTTTGAGGTAATATTTGTGCAGCTATACAGAAAATTCTAAAGGCTTCACAAACCTTTAAGCACTGCTATATAGTAATCTATAAATATATTTTCATTAAGCTGCCAATGTATCTACTACTGCTATTTTTAAGACGTATGCCATTTCATATCTTATTCAGTAAATTATATATATATATATATATATATATATATATAGTTGAAAAGTTTAATTGCATTTAAGAATCCATTCATTCCAACAAACATATTTAAAAATAAGTTAATTAAATGCTGGAAATGTATGTGTATAAAATTATATCATCCTAAATTTTGAAATAGCTCTACATATGACCTGAAAGATGTTATGATAAACTAGCTAGACCACAAGAAATTAGTCCATAATTTGAGGGTTATGAATCAATGATTCTTAATTGCTTCTCTCTCTTTGCTGTTTTGTTTGACAGAAAGCAGATCTTGCGGTGGCTCCCTTAGCCATAACATATGTGAGGGAGAAGGTGATCGATTTTTCGAAGCCCTTCATGACTCTTGGGATCAGCATCCTGTACCGCAAACCCAATGGCACAAACCCTGGCGTCTTCTCCTTCCTCAATCCCCTTTCCCCTGATATCTGGATGTATATTCTGCTGGCTTACTTAGGTGTCAGTTGTGTGCTGTTTGTCATAGCCAGGTAACATGTCAGCTTTGGTGGAGAAAATAACAGAATATTTTATAAAGATAGGAAAATTCTCCAAAACAGTCTGTGTTGTCAGTATATTCTTCTATTTTGTTTAACCGCAATACTTTTGAGTGGGATCTCACTTCTAAGGTCCTCAGAAGTATTGCGGTTAAAGTTTTGTGACTCTCAGTGTTACTGGCACTATGATACCTAAAAATAAATGCCACAATTGTCACCTAAGTTGGTTCAGAATATGCATAGAACAAAAGTTTATGATGTCGTGTATGATTGGTAAGTTTGGTTTGTCTGATTCTTGGAACCCTCTGCACATTACTGACAATTTCTATTAAGATTATTTTTTTATTAAAGGCAGACTAAGTCATTTTAGGAAAATATTTAATTCAAGTAAAAACAACATTATAAAATAGACTACCAGGAAACAATTATACAATAAGCTAGAACAACGCACAAGAAAGATCACACAATCTTAAGTCAATATCCCATGCAACAATCAATAAAAACAATACAACTATGAGTTATTCTCAGACTACAACTGTCTCCATAAAGAGCTCCTAATAACTTCATGATATTCTTTTTATTCTGTGCTGTGAAAAAGAATCCCCCCTCCCAATTTCCTCTATTATTTGCAAATTTGTCGCACTATATTGTTTCATATCTCAATATAAATTGTGATGTAAGACAAGTAGAACATGAGAAAACGCAAACACATTTTTTAAATGATAGTCTCCCACCTCTCTCTGGCAAAGCATAATAACAGGCCGTCATCTTTAGCAGCAACTACTCAAACCAAATGCTTGTGATAGCTGGAGATCAGTCTTTCAGATCATTGTGGAGAATTTGGCCCACCGTTCTTTATATAATTGCCTTAATTCAGCCACATTGGAGAGCTTTCAGGCATGAATTGCCAATTTAAGGTCCCGCCACAGTATCTCAGTGGGGTTCATTCAGGACTTTGTCTAGGCCACTCCAAAACCTTAATTTTGATTCCTTTGAGCCATTCAGAGGTGAACTTGCTCTTGTGTGTTTAATCACTGTTTTGCTGCATAATACAATTGCAAATGAGCTCGGACAGATATTCTCCTTCAGGATTTACAGGTAGACCGCAGAATATGTCTGTTGTAGAGTGCTACCTGTCATTTTATCAGTTTATGTAATTCCAAAGTGCCAAGAGACATATGCACTGTACATTTAAGAAGAACTCTCAGGCCTGTAGTCTTTAGTCAAGGTTTATTGCTGGACAATTTTAATGACAGTTATTGCAGTTAAAGCATCTTGGACAACAGCGCTTCAGCTACTGGAAATAGAGTGGTTATTCATGTATAAGAAATCTGTAAATAATTGAAAAGGTAGGCATATTGAGCATAAAATTAATTGATAATACAGTTTAATGAAACATTCAAATGTCCTACTGATTCTGAGAGAAGACTGGATAACCCTTTTAACTGTAATGGCCATACATTTAATGAAATACAAGATCAGTCTGTCCATTGATGGTATTTATGGTTTTATGTATAGCAGTTTTCATTTCTCTTTAATGCCTGTGTAACCATGTTTTACCTCTTTTTTCTACATCAGGTTCAGCCCATATGAGTGGTATAATCCTCATCCGTGTAACCCTGATTCGGACATGGTGGAGAATAACTTCACTCTGCTAAATAGTTTCTGGTTTGGAGTTGGGGCTCTCATGCAACAAGGTAGATGCTTCAACCTGTCTGTGCTACTTTTCTGGCTCACTGTAGCCCAGTCGGCTTCTCTGGGGCCCCCATCTGGTTTAGAGCTGGTACTACAGGCTGCAAAGGACTCTGTGTGTTAATGCTATGTAGTTACTTAGACTGAGCTACACCTCAGTAAAATAAAACACAGTAGCTCTGTCAGTCTAATTATACTGGCAACAGGCTGATGCTCAGAATGTTTTTCACAACACAGATATTCATATTTGAATGCATGCTCTTCAACATGGTACACCCATGCATGCATCAGAGTGAAGATCAAGGGCATTTGCTGGACTGTTAATCATTCGGGGTTGAACCCAGATTTTTCTCCATGCATTTTTTCCCCAGCTCAGCTAGTAGCCTAAGTTTTGTTTTAGTTTGGTGTCACTAGCCAAGGGGAGGCAAAACTCCATTACATTACTCCATTATCTTTCCTTATGCTCTGCTCATATCATGTTCCCGTAAACTGGAACTCATATAAACATTTACACACCTTGTTTGTCTGCTCAGCATCAGAGGATGTTAGTGTTTCACTTTCAACCCCTTTACTGGTTTAAAAAAAAAGGCATACATAAATTTTCCTTCACACTGACTGTGAGCTAGCGTTTGGTAGAATTGAGAGATGTCAGCCAATAAGACACGAGTATTTCCACATATATTCCTGTAAACACTGTCTGATTGGTCTCGCCTCCGTTCACTGAGGATATCAAATTACAACACCGCCGTCTTCTTTTACTGATGTACAGTTATGTACTGACAAACCTCTCCAAGTGGAGAATTATTCGGGGGTAAAGAAAAAATCTTATAGCCGTGAATGTCCAGGCCAGGTTACACCCCTGGTAAAGATGCTCTTCCTCTGCAGCATCAATGCAATTCGTTTAGTGAATAGAAAACACTAGAAATAATAACACATAACTAATTAAATTTACAGTGAGTTATATAAAGTTATAGATGGTCTAATGTAATGGTGTTTCCCATTAAAAAATTAAGATTAGCACTGCAATTCAAGGTTTACCCATCAGATAGATTACACTTACGTTTATTAGACATAATTAGATTTTTATCCAAAGTGACTTACAAATGAGAGCACACACACACACACCAATGGTAGCAGAGCTACATGCAAGGTGCTAGCCTGCCATCAGGCGCAACTTAGGGTTCAGTGTCTTGCCCAAGGACACTTCGGCATGGGATCACCCGGGCCGGGATTCGAACCGCCAACCCTACGATTAGTGGATTAGTGGACAACCCGCTCTACCCACTGAGCCACAGCCGCCCACTTCAGAATGTAATTTAAGCAGTTGATTTTTACCAAATGAATAAATTGTATACACTTTGATAATAATAATTAAAAAAAACTTTTAGTCATGAGTTTCAACCAAAAAATGCTAATACCAGAAAACAGTGTAAAACAGCAACATGAGATATGGCCTAGCTGATCTTGCTTAAGAATTCATGATTCAGCAATGCCCAGAAGTCATTGTTTATAGACCTCAGTGAAAATATGTATCTTAATATGGGAAATATGAAGGATGAGACTGCTATACACTGCATCCTAGGGAATGAACACTACAGAGTCCCTTGCCACTGTGGTTTGCCCCATAGAGGTCAGTGGGAGGTGGTGACGAGGTTTGAAGTTACCTTGGGTGCATGAAAGTAAAACCCAACAAGGTTTTCAGTTGGGTGAGAGATGAAAACTCTATTCTATTCTATTCTATTCTATTCTATATTCTATTCTATTCTATTCTATTCTAGTCAACCTAATTATGTTTTGGGTAAAATAAAACCATGAAATTACAAGTGTTAGTGTGTTAGTTTGGCCAAGTGTATGCAATCTCCATAGTTGCCAAATACAGTGTATCTAGAAATGACTTTTAAATAAACAGTGTCCGTGCAAAACATTTTTAGCAGTTTCTAAAAGTATCTCAGTACAATTTTAGCAGCTTGTGTTTTTGGACAAAGAATAAAAAGAAAAGTAGTTGGTACACCTCTTAGTGTCTGGTGTGAGCCTTCCCAACTGTGATTGGGTGTATAAATAAAAACAATACTTATGTTCAACTAATGACAATATTCTGTAGGTATAAGAAATTTGGAAACACTGATGTAGAAGATATATAGTTTATGGTAGAGTATTTAGACCTGGATGGAGTAATAGAACCTTCCAGGTAAAATGGCTCACTCTTTACCAGGTCATCCTTTTTCCTGTTTTCAATTATTTTCCTTTTTTTTTTAATCCTTCTCAATCTGTCATTTGCTCCCCCTCCACTGTACTATCCACTACAGGGTCTGAGCTGATGCCCAAGGCTCTGTCTACCAGAATAGTTGGAGGAATCTGGTGGTTCTTCACCTTGATTATCATTTCATCATACACAGCAAACCTCGCTGCTTTCCTCACTGTGGAGAGAATGGAGTCTCCCATTGACTCAGCTGATGACCTGGCCAAGCAGACAAAGATCCCCTATGGTGTAGTTGAAGATGGTGCTACCATGACATTCTTCAAGGTGCTGCAGCTAAAAGCAAGGACAGAGTTATTTTTAAAGTCTTTTTGAGTCATAAGCTATTTAGAAGAATTATGCCTCTTTCAGCGTCTTTGACAGAACCTTGCAAGTAAATGAGCCAAAATGATTTGAAGCTCACTAAAGCAATTCATAGGTGGTCATTTCACTATTAACATTTAAAATTAATGAGCACTAAATATTTTCTCTACATTCTCCTTATGTAGAAGACAAAGATCTCTACTTACGATAAGATGTGGGAGTTCATGAACAGCAGGAGGCAATCTGTGATGGTAAAGAGTGTAGAAGAGGGCATCCAGCGAGTGCTGACTTCTGACTATGCATTCCTCATGGAGTCCACCACAATTGAGTTTGTCACTCAGCGCAACTGCAATCTCACACAGGTTGGAGGCCTCATTGATTCCAAGTCCTATGGAGTGGGAACACCTATGGGTAAATACTATAACCTGTACTTCTAGTTCATAGTAGAACTGTGCAATCTGCATAACGTTTCTTCCACACCCTTATCAGTTTGATGGTACAATCTGAAATTTAGGAAGCATGACAGGCTGGAAGTGTACCAAAATTAATGACTGCCCTATATATATATATATATATACATACTTTTTTTTTTTTTTTTTTTTGGGGGGGCGGTTGTGGCTCAGGTGGTAGCTACTAATCGTAGGGTTGGCGGTTCGATTCCTGGCCCGGATGACTCCACATGCCGAAGTGTCCTTGGGCAAGACACTGAACCCTGAGTTGCTCCCGATGGCAAGCTAGCGCCTTGCATGGCAGCTCTGCTACCATTAAGTAAATTTCTACATGCAAGGAATGTTGTTTTAATACATATACCTAAACTTTACCTTGTTGTTAGGAATTCATTATTGAAATACGGGGTGTGGAGGGTTGATGTGTCAGAATAAGATTTATATTTGATTTAAATTTAATTAACTTAGAAATAAAATGTATTCAAAACTTTAACTTGATGTTATACCTTTTTCTGAGGTTTTTAAAATAAATACCAGTGCCCAAAGAGGGTCCATGCACCGTCACTGCAGCCTTGCTCACGCGCTCTCAGTGGGTGCAGTTGCTCACGCAGCTCTGTAGTTCGCTTATCAATTCAAACAGCAAGCTGTCTTCCTTCAGTTAGTCTCGCAGTCTTGTTCCTCAGAGGCAACTCATTAGCTGTCGAAGCCAGTTAGCATAACACAGTCCCAGCTACCGAGTTGCTAACTTTTCAGGCAATTAGTTTTGAAAATGTCTCTATGTGATACTGACTTCTTCCTCATGCAAAGTAGTGGATAGGTTATTGGTCTGACAGCCATTAATTGTTACTTAAGCACGAAAAATAACATTAATCACTTTACAATTCTCCAGTATGATCTTCTCTGTGTCTCGCCTGCAGCCGAAGAGAGCGTGACTTTTCTTACGCAGGATTTTTCTCCTCCTCTGACCTCTCACTTCTCCCATTGATTGGCTAACATTTTAACTTAGAAACAATTTTATATCTTTCATATTTACTATCATTTTCATAGAACAAAGTAGCAATCTTTTCCATATGCATTTGTAACTACAATTATTTAACATGGAAATACAGAATTCCAAAAAATACAGTATATGTGTATTTAAATTCATACAAAACAAAAGGAAACTTAACCATGTGTTTTCTACAGGGTTACATATATACATTGCTCAAAAAATAAAGGGAACACAGTGTATATATATATATATATATATATATATATATATATATATATATATATATATATATATATATATATTACCTACATACAGTGGGGGAAATAAGTATTGAACAGCTCAACATTTTTTTTCCTTATTCAGGTTATTCAAATGAATTTTTTTTTTACCAGACATCAGAATTAACTTGTAAGACTTCTGACCAGGGAGTCAGAAGAATAGTCAGAAGAGTAGCCCAAGAGCCATGGGTCACTCGGAAAGAGCTCCAGAAACACTTGGAGGCAACAGGTAACATCGTCACAGAGAAAACAATAGACAATGCACTCCACTGCTCATGCTCACCACACAAGACTCAATTACTAAAGAAAAGGCATGTGGAAGCTCGTTTAAAATTTACTACAACTCATTTGGACAAGCCTATGAAGTACTGGGAGAGTGTAGTCTGGTCAGATTAGAGTAAATTTTAACTTTTTGGTTGTCATACTACACACCATCTTTGGAGAAGAAATGGCACTGCACATCACCCTAAAAACACTACACCTACAGTGAACTTTGGAGGTGGAAGCATCATGGTGTGGGGCTGCTTTTCATCACATGGTACTGGCAGACTTCATATAATTGAAGGAACAATGAATGGAGCTCTTTACCAGGAGATTCTTGAGAAGAATCTACTGCCATCCACCAGGATGATGAAGATGAGATGTGGGTGGACATTCCAGCAGGACAACGATCCAAAACATACAGCAAAGGAAACTCTCAATTGGTTTCAGAGAAACAAAGTCAAGGTCTTTGAATGGCCCAGTCAATCACCTGACTTGAATCCAATTGAACAAGATTTAAAGACTATATGTTTAGAAGAATGGGCCAAAATCACTCCGGAATACTACGGCAAATTAATTTCTTCATACAGGAAGCGTCTTGAAGCATCTTCAATACAAGTCATTGTAAGTCGCTTTGGATAAAAGCGTCTGCTAAGTGAATAAATGTAAATGTACAAACAAAAAATAAATTTCAGTTAGCGTGTTCAATACTTTTTTCCTGTGTCATTCCACTTTATTACAAATAACTTTATTTATGGACTTTAATGTTTCAATTTCTTTGCATGTATGGATTTCTTGAGTTTATACCAAAGTATGGTGACCATTTCATGTGAATAGCCTCATTGGAAATGTATTTACTTAAAAAATGTTGACACATTCAATACTTATATCCCCCAATGTATATGTAAAGGTCAACACAACCAGTTTGTATTAAAATGGAAATCTGAATAGTATTTCGAGTATTTAATTCTCTGAAGTGATATGTTTTTTTCCTCATAGGCTCTCCTTACCGAGACAAGATCACTATAGCGATCTTGCAGTTGCAAGAAGCAGGAAAGCTTCACATGATGAAAGAGAAATGGTGGCGTGGAAATGGTTGTCCAGAGGAGGAAAGCAAAGAGGCAAGTGCACTGGGAGTGCAAAACATCGGGGGCATATTTATTGTGCTGGCTGCAGGCTTGGTCCTCTCTGTTTTTGTGGCTGTAGGGGAAGTGCTATACAAGTCCAAACAGAATGCACAGATGGAGAAGGTAAGGGCTCATGTTTTAAGGGTAAATCTTGTTTTTTTTTTGTTTGTTTGTTTTTGTTTTTTTTTAAAGACAATGAAAATACAGGGCATTGCATATTTTCTGACATTTTCTGGCAACTTAAAGATTGGGGAACACATACTGAACAGTTGGGGATCACCAAATTTGTAATACTGTATATACTACAGAAGAACAACACAAAAATACACTATGGCCAGAAGTATGTGGACACCTCACAGTCACACCCATATGTGCTTATTGAAAAGCCCATTCCATACGTAGTCCCCTCTTGGTTGTTATAATAACCTCCTTACTTCTGGGAAGGGTTTTTGACTGTAGAACCACTATGGCTGTGGGGATGATCATTCAGCCACACAAATATTAGTGAGGTCAGGCACTGATGTAGGGTGAGAAGGCCTGGCCTGATGTTGTAGTTCATCCCAAAGGTGTATAGCACAGTTGAGGGCAGGGCTCTGTGCAGTCCACTCAAGTTGTTCCAGTCTAAACTTGGCAAACCATGTCTTTATAGATCACGCTTTGTGCACAGGGGTATTGTCAGGCTGGAACAGCTTTGGGCCTCTTAGTCAGGTCAGGTGTCTGCAAACTTTTGGCCAGGAGACGTTCATTTCAGAGGTATTCTATGAAAATTAATTCTAAGCCCTCTTCCTCTTTCTAAAACTGTTTAGTTCAGGCCTCTTAAGGGGTCCATTCACCTCTGGGCTAAAGGTCAGTTCCCCTGTTACCACCATTGTGACCCTTTTGACAGTTATTGCAAAACAGACATGATCAAATTGCAACACAGCATTTTTCCTTGCCGGCCAAGTCTGCCATTTTTTCATATTTACTTCTGTACTCATAGTTTTCATTGGCCATTGAAGAGTCAATCTAGATTCAGTTGTTGACCAGTATATGCTAAGAGTTGGGTAAAAAATTAGTTTGACTCACTTCCAACTCATTTTTACTGGTGAGTTCCCAATCATGAGTCTTGCATATTTTATTCAAAGTGCCAGAGTAAATGTGACTAGCACAGACTTTTTTTTTTGGCTACAATTAGGCTTAAAGTTATGTAACATAAACATAGTTTATGAAATATGCCATAGAGAGCATGTCATTTTTGTTTTAACATATGAAAAGCCCATGAAGCTTAGATGGCTAACAATTTAATTAAGCTATTTAAGAGAGAACCATTGTTTAAATCAATTTGAACACTGTTTACTTATTGTTTAGTTTCTTCTAATCCTTTCTTCTTTTTCTCCTCTGATTTTCTAGCGATCGTTTTGTAGTGCCATGGTGGACGAGCTAACTGTGTCTCTGAAGTGTCAGCGGCGACTCAAACAAAAACCTCAGCCTCCCACTATTGTCAAAACTGAGGAAGTGATAAACATGCACACCTTCAACGACAGAAGACTGCCAGGAAAAGAGACCATGGCTTGAGAGTCATCACTTCCTTGCCTTTCTCCCTTCTCAGGGAGGTATGAGAAAGTGTGGGGCAAGAGAGAGCCTGGGGCAGGAGTCAATTCCGCAATGCCTTTGGGTCCACCTGGACCAATCACATCAGAGATGTTTCCTGTGGAAATCCAGATACCTGCGCAAAATATATCTGTAAACCTTTATGGAACTGCATAGAAATTATATTGGTTTAAAGCTCTTGCTATGCCTCACACTGTTAGGAACATAAGAATGAGATTTTACTACTTGTTCTTAATGTACCAATATCCATTCCAGTAGATGTTCAACATCTCCCTGGATGGAGAGCCTCAGAGTTTGAATAGTACAATTTTATAATAGTTCCATTTATAATAGTGACTTTGAATGTGGATGAAAGATTAACTTAAGAGTTTAGGCCAAAGCTAAAATACAGCTTTTTAGCTAAACGTACCATAAGCTACAGTGGCCCATAACTGAAAAACACATTGAACACAACAGCATTACTTCAAAGCGGCAACATCCTTGTTACTCATTGGACAGAATGTATGACTATCACAATGGGAAAAAAATCATTCTTTCTCCTAATGACTCTTTATTAAGGTAGCTTTATTAAGGTATGATCTATAGTTGACAGCATTTTTTAGAATAACATCAAATTATATTTCTTGATAAAAAATAAACATGTAAAAGAATCAGAAGGTTAATTTAGGCTCATAATTCCTCTTATTTTAAACTTCTGCAAGCTCTTCATTCTTCACATTTGTTTTCAGTTATGTTCGATAAGGAAATATCCTTTATGCTTGTAGTTTATGCTGTTGTGCTTTTGGTTTTGCTGTCATCTTTCCAAATGTGCGGTCATGTTTTTGGTTGTTGTGATTTCTCACTTGCTGTCGCATTCGTGGTTTGTTAATGTGTTTTTACACTTACAGGGCACTGTACTAAGCTAATTTTGAGCTATACCTTGTGTGTCTAGTAATCTTCAGAACTGGGAAAAGCTCATTATATAAGTAGGTTTTGAGACAGTTTTGACTGACACAAAAGATTGTAAAACAACAAAAGTTGTATGATAGTTGTTGTATGAACTACACTGACAATTGAAGCTTAGATTTCTGTGATTTAGCTGTTTATTCCCACTGGCATGAATGGAAACACCATAAAATTGTGTTAAAAGAGGCCAAACATCTGTTCAGAGGGAACTCAACATACATACATATGCAAATGTCTACATTTTTTTTTTTTTTTTTTTTTTTCCTTTTCGCGTTTGTTAACTTAAAAGAAAACTGGAATCAGTGTGCAAGCAAGGCAATTGTAAAATATGAACTTACAATTTCTGGCCATTTTCATAATCTGATAAACCTGCAATAAAACAGCAAATAGAGATTCATACACATGAATTCACTGATTGATCATGTTTAAAAATCATGATTTTAATATGGTTAGAGAAGTGAAAATGTGACTCTACAGGGGCTAAATTAATTAATTATTAGGAATGATCATGAGTACTTGACTCACAAAATCACAGTAAGTCAGTACACAATAAATGCATGAATCATGTTAATCATGTCCCAACTTTTTGTAGACGTGTTGCGGCTATGAAATTCAAAATCCCTTTTTTTTCCTCAAAATGGTACATTTACTCAATTTAAACATTAGATATGTGTTCCATGTTCTATTGTGAATAACATATGGGTTTATGAGATTTGCACATCCCCAGTATTCTGTTTTTATTTATATTTATTTACACAGTGTAAAACTTTTTGGAATTGGGGTTATACTACGCTCAATCACATTACATTTACACACATTGAACAAATTTAATATAGCCAGGTTAGAATAATAGTGTTGTTACAATTCTAAAATTCCATTTCCTATACAAAATTAAGTACCACAATACCATTACAGAAATTATATCGTGCTAAGAAAAAAAAGAAAAACAGGAAAATGTATAACACATAATAAGAAATAGAACATACATAAACGTTTTGACAAACAGCATCTCTCTGCTCAGAATTAGTTAACAATAATAGTTCTACATTCTTTTGTATTTTTATTTTTTGCTATTTCTGCCACATTGTAGATTGCTATACATTACGATTGTTTGGAGATATGCGCCGTAGGTTAAAACACACAAAATTGTCCCATGACATTACTCTATTACTTTCCTTACTGTGTTTATGTATACTACGATACAATTGGCTCTGATGAATTATGTGACAACATTCTTCCAGGCCATTTTGTTAGGACGAATAAGCATGTACTTACTAGAAGAGATCTGGATGAATTATTATGCACAAATCACAGACACTGTAATCTATTTTTTAATAGCTCATATCAGTATTTTGCATATATGAATTTATGTACAATACATATTAAAGTTGTGCAGAAAGCCAATCATCAAAACACTCAACATAACATTATAATTTAAAAATAACTGCAGCAGTGCGGACAAAGACTATACCAATGGTGTTAATCTACACATTCAAAATCACAATATATCAAGAATAATGTACATAATTACAAGGATCAGGAATATGTTACTGAATATTACTGAAAGAATCAATGAATGAACAAATATGTAATATCATAATCAACCACTGGAGCTAAACAGACACCATGTTAGTACATTACCACTGAAGTTAAATTGAAAAGATGTTTGCTCATACCATCAGTTTGTTCAGGGGCAGTATGGGTTTCCAAACTATTTTTCTTTTACAACATTCTGGGCTCTCTCTGAAGATCTAAAATTTGAGACATTTCACAATAGCTTTTCTTGTTATATTTCCCTTCTTTTTTTGGCTTGATTTTCTTTTTTCTTTCTTTGCTGTTACCATACAATTCATTTTAAGAACTATTCAACCTATTGTTTTTCTGAAGGTTAAATGACTGAGTCATTTAGGTTGTACTCACCAAAATATTTCTACTTCTAATTGTACAGAGACATTTTTGTAGTAATTTCTATTTGTGCACATGAGATGTAGCCTACTGCGTTTGTATAACCTTATGAGACACATGATAATTTTCAAGGCTCAGTATGATGTGCGTCAAAGTCTATGGTTTGAAATGATTGGTGCAATGGCTATCCTCTGTGTTTCTCATTCTGTGATCATTAATTGTACTTATTTGCCAGTAATTTCTGTCGATGTACATGTTTTAGGTTGTCTGCGGTGGAACCACTTTATGAGTGATCTAAAAAAAAAATCTCAAGAACAGTTTGTTGACTAACCATTAAACAGATTTATATTTAAAAGTGCAATAGTCTTTTTTTTTTATTCTTACTAGCACAATTAACCTGGAAAACATGTATAACATCCATCCATTTTCTGTACTGCTTATCCTATACAGGGTCACATGAAGCCCGGAGCCTATGCCAGGGAACTAGGGGCACAAGGCGGGGGACACCCTGGACAAGGTGCCAACCACAATCGCATATTACAGACAGTTGAAAAAAAATGCCAATCAGCCTATACAACACATGTCTTTAGACCAGGGGAGAAAACCAGAGTACCTGGAGGAAACCTGAAGCATAGGGAGTACATGCACACTCTACGCACACACAATTGAGGCAGGGACGGAACGCCCAACCCTGGAGGTGCCCAGCAAATGTGCTAACCACTAAGCCACAATATACAATTATACAATCAGCACAATTGAATTATGTGGCTGGGAAATGCTGTTTGGAAAACTTTGTTCCTGGATGGATATCTTGTTTGTGTTTATATGGACCTCCAGTAAGTCTTTTTATAAACCCTCCACAACTCCCTTTCACTCTACACCATCTCACATGGCAGAAACTGGTAAATGGCCAGCACAGCCAGATATTTCTTGCCCCCTTGAGAAAGTTTTATGGAAAAAATATGTAATTGAAGCATATTCTGATTTATGTTTTACTTATTTAAGTTCCTCTGAGTGTTTAGGAACTATTATGTGGGCATTCCTTATTTCCTACTTCACTGGGAAATAAATATGTTGACACATGCCAAATTCCCTTCATCATTCAAAAAAGTATAGACCATAAACCAGCCAAATGCAATAAAACAATAATTACACACCTGACAATGTCCATATCCAGTCTTACGGTAATCATTTAGAACACCTGGAACTGGACTGAATCTGCATGAAAGACGACCCACAGGTCTTTTGCACTCCACACGGTAAGGAAGATGATTACAGAGTTGCAAATTTTTATTTTATTTTATTTTATTTTTTTACAAAAAAAAAAAAGACTGTACCCTGCTCAAAATGGAAGCCATCTTGTGGGTTGACCACCTGCAAAATTTCCCAAGGATTTCACTCTGTAGCTCTGTAGACAGGTATTTAGGAAAGCACATGAGGATGTTCTTTTGTTAACCTGGATTCTTACCATTTTGAGTGTTTCAAAAAGGGATTGTGTGTATTGTTTGGCACAGAAGGGAGTAGAGCAGGTTGGCGTGATGGCATCTGTATCAGCTTGGTGGACTTGTCTGCCATTGGCAGGAGTGGAAAATACTAATAATTGTACTGTACGAGTAATTGTACTTCATTACTATATTTAAGTGTTATTTTGGTGTATTTATACATTACTTGTGTATTATTGAAATTTACTATTAGTAATCTTACCTAAATTAAAAGTTAAACAATAAAAGGATGCTTTTTTTAAATGTACTCAAGTATTAAAAAAGTGATGAAATTAAGTTAATGTCAAGTTTTAATTTGAAAATAACTTTTATTACTTAACTAAAACCGCTAGAAGTTGCGTTTTGTTTTAAAACAACTAAGCCACCTCAGGTACCAAGAAGCATAGCCAAAGGGCAGGGCTGGATGTATGCGCAGGCTAACTTGGGCTGTAGCCCAAGACCCTAGCTAAAAGAGGAGCCTCCAAATTAATTAAAGGCTATAAAAAAACTGCTATAAACAGACTCTAAATAATAATAATAATAATAATAATAATAATAATAATAATAATAATAATAATAATAAATACTGAGTAATACTAATATGAAATACTAATATAATATTACAACTTATATAATACTAAATAAATATACATTCCTTTCTGTCAGTGAGGACATCAGTGACAAAGAGACAGGAAGTGTTGTTCTCTATGATAACTGTACTGGTGTGGTTTAATGATCAACTGCAAATCACTGAGATACATCATATTTCAACTGCCATAGGTTTCTTGATACAATAAGAATTAGGTTCAGATGTAAAGTGTGTATAAACAAACTGAAATCTAAATGTTAAGTATAAACATGAATAATATGGATAATGGAATAATATTAAAAGAACTATATGTACAAAGAAACAACATCTACAAAATGGTTATGTTAAGACATTCACAAGGAAGGAAAACAAATTGCTGTCCGTATAATCAGCACATTAACCAAACATTACACCCATCTCCTGTATACACTGCCTTTTCCCTCAGTACTTCACACATTACAGCCTAATCAGTTTGCATATTGAATATAAAAAGTGCATGGCTAGTTACAATATGTAAAGAAAGAAACCAAGAAAGATAAGCATTACAGTTAGAATGTGGTCGAGTTGCACCTTTATATCTAGACTACACATCATACGATAACAAACACAAAAAAGGAATACATGACTATTACAAAGCAAATAGACACAATTATGTACTTTGATTCATCGACTACCCTGTCCAGGATGTACCCCGCCTTGTGCCCGATGCTTCCTGGGATAGGCTCCAGATTCCCCTGTGACTCTGAAGGAAGGATAAGCGGTATAGAGGATGGATGGATGGATTCAATGACTCACACTAGGAAGAATCTAGTCCATCCTAGAAAAACTGCAGTAACATCCAATAATGCTCAAACACAGATTCGTAACTGCATGGGGAAGCAAATCAGTCAGGCCCCGAGTTAGGGCCTGGCAACTTCAGCCCAAGATATTGATGGGAACAGTTAAACACAAGGATGTTTTCCCCATTACGGCTGACCAAATGGTGTGAGATGTATGAAGAGTCACCCTTGGGGGAGGCCTCCTGGGCAATAGCTATGCTTCTCCATTTCAATCTTGTATGCTTCAGCTCAAACAACATCCTTCATAAATGTCACTCACACACACACACACACACACACACACACACACACACACACACACACACACACACACACACACACACACTCTCAGACACCAGTGGTAGCAGAGCTGCCATGCAAGGTGCTAACTATCAGGAGCAACTTGGGGTTCAGTGTCTTGCCCAAGGACACTTCGGCATGTGGAGTCATGTGGGCCGGGAATCGAACCGCCAACCCTATGATTAGTGGACAACCCGCTCTACCACCTGAGCCACAGCCACCCATGTAAAATTCATGTAAAGTGAATAACACTTAATACTTGGTTGCATATTTCTGCACGCAATAATTGCGTAAGTGCGACTCAACGACATCACCTAATTGTTGGTTTCTTTATTTTTTTTGTGATGAGTTTCTAGGTTTTTACCACAGCCTCTTACAGTTTTTGTTTGTTTGGGGGTGGGATGCTGCTTAGTTGGGTTAAGGTCTGGTGATTGACTTGGCCAGTCTAAAAACTTACACTTCCCCCCTGATAAAATCCTGCTTGAGTTGGCAGTGTGTTTTGGATCATTGTCTTGCTGCATGACTTCTGAATTAAACATCATCATGTGCATGGTGCCTTGTGATGGACTGGCATCCCATTTATGATTTATAATACAGGGCAGAATCTCCAAGCACATCAGGTTTACTAATTAAAGTCGCTTTCTGGAATACCTCCTGTTCTATGCGCATTTTCTGCCCAGCAGTAGTTATGTTTTGCTTTTGAGTTGTCACTATGCAATACACGCTTTTAACCAATAGATGTCGCCCACGCGTGATCTGACGAGCAGTGGGACGTGGGAGTACACCGGAAGTGCGATTGAAACACAGCCCTTGAAGTCAGCTGACCGTAGGAGCACATGACACTCAAAACCGTCCACATGACCCTTCTCTCACAACTGCTTTTAGAATCAACAAACCAGCTTCATTTAGATAGCAGGGCAAACAAGAAGGTGCCGCATTGCCAGACCTATAACCTTCGCAGTTAATCTGTCCATGCTGCAGAAACCTCGCTTCCGGTAAACAGGATTGTCGTGAATTTCTCCATCGGTATCGGTGAGTAGCGAGTCCACAGAAAAACATGCTGGCCTTCAGTGGAATCACTGTGTAGACTACAACTACATTTTAGCGAGAAATATCAAGACTAATTCTGCTCATAGCCATCAGTCCTTAGCTGAACAAACGTCACTTCCGTTTTTTCGTCGTGCTTATTAATAAATTCATAAATAAACATGAGTTACACCAGCGTTCATGCCTTCACCCGCGAGCAGAAGTGTTTTGTTAGAGGGATACATTACATTAAAGCCTTGTTATATTCATGTTACAGTATTAAAGTCCAATATTGTAAAGGTTGGTAAGCTTTATTAGAGTGCAGCGCCGTTACACTAAAAGCTAACTTTAATACAATGAGTGCTGCAATAAAACATGGAAAAAACCTGAGACATTGTAATTGCAGTAGCATACTTTGACCGCTAGGGGGTGTTACACTTTGAGAATGAGTAAAGTACTGTAACTGTGTTGTAAGAGAATAAATGGCTTCTTAACCTGACTTCTGTTAACTCAAACTGTTTTTACAGTTGTTGCCATGGTGAAAACACAGGAAAAAAGCATGTTTAGTGTTACTAATCAACTGTAAACCTCTTGACACGTGTGTGTGTGTGTGTGTGTGTGTGTGGACTACAAAATGTGTCTGAACTGATAAAACTTGAGCCACTCTTAACACTTGGCAATAATTAACCCTTATAAATCACATGATAAACCTGTCGGAAGGTTCATCAATCCAATAGAATAGTACACAAAGTATAATCCAATTTCTCACTGCTATGAAAACAAAGGATTAGTCTTCCCAAAACTCATTTGTTGAAATAACTACTTGTTTTGGAAGATCCTGCCTTCGTGTACATTTCAGTTATGTGGATATGTGCTTGGCGTACCTGGAATCATCAGGTGAGGAGTCACAAGGTGTCATACCATGTGGCACAGCTTCATTTTTTTTTTTATTGTAGTACTATGGCGTTATCTGACACAGCAATTACCGAGTTGTTTCAACAATTTTGCATGTTTACTAATGAGTCTCATAGTTGTCATCATAGCAGATACTGCACAAGGTCAGATGAGCGATTCCATAACACGTATTATTTTTTATATTTAAGAATACAGCAACACTGACTATCCTATAAATGACATTAATGGTTAAGGATTTACAGTTGGTTAAGTATTATGCCCCTCCACTGAAGATTGTATTGATCAATTATTTAGAAACTTATACAGAGTATATGACCAAATGTATGTGGAGACCTGTCCATCACACCCATGTGTATTTTGATCCTCCTATTCCAGGTGTAGTCCCTCCTTTGGTGTTATAATAACCTCCATTCTTCTGGGAAGGTTTTGCACTGGATTTTGAAGTGTGGCTGTGAGGATTCATGATCATTCAGCTATAATAGCATTGGTGAGGCCAGGCACTGAAGTTGGGTAAGGAGGTCTGAGGTGCAGTCGGTGTTCCAGTTCATCCCAAAGGTCTTCAGTGTGGTTGAGGTCAGGGCTCTGTGCAGGAAAATTGAGTTCTTCCACTCCAACTTTCACACTCCATGTCTTCATGGAGCTCACTTTGTATACATGGATACTGTGATGCTGGAACAGGTTTGGGCCTCTTAGGTCCAGTGTAGGGAAATTGTAATTTTACAGCATATAAAGACTATGTACAATTGTTTGCTTCCAATTTTGTGGCAGCAGTTTTGGAAAGACCCACATATGGGTGTGATGGTAAGGTGTCCACAAACCGTTCGCCATATAGTATATTTATGTAAGACACTAGCATTGTATCTAAGAAATTTGTTGAACTGAAACTGAGTTCACATGACAGTGTGTGAGGATGTAGTTGATTGTGACATTATTTTTGTTTTGGTAGTGATTTGTGATTTAAACCATGTCTAAGTGGGATTAATTTTGTGTAAGTAAATCCCCTTTGCTACCCTTTAATTTCATCCTTGCCATCTGATTTCCATTTGGTGCTTTCTTTCAGGCATGCAACAAACGGTGGTTATTTTTTTGCTGGCATTCTCCATGGCCACCCAGGCTCTGGACAATGGTCTGATGAGAACCCCACCCATGGGCTGGCTGGCATGGGAGCGATTCCGCTGTAACATTAATTGTGAAAATGATCCTCAGAACTGCATTAGGTAAGTATACTTTCAAAATGTAGTCTACTCACAAACCCATGAACACCTTGAAAAGGAAAATGCAAACAATATCTGCAGAAAAGTCAAACAGACTTTAAATGATGTATGCAGAGAGATGAAATAATACAGCATTTACGCCACATGATATAACACTGAAACATGCTGTGTTTACCTTTTATAAAAAAAATAAAAATCTAACAAGTACATCTTGACCGCAGCAGCATTGATTGAGATGCCTTTGCCACAAGTCTACTTGTTTTAAACGTTTAAAAATACTTCCAACAGGAAGGAAGGTATTGAAGAAAAACTATTCCAGACATATGATCTTGCTTTTAATCTTGATCCTGTTTAGATCAATTCAGAAATCTAATTAATTCATCTACTGGTTACAGTGATAATTCTCTATAGATCCTACAACCATTTAAGCACCTGTTCTTGAGCGCAATATCTCATGAGAATCTCTGACGAGCAGTCGTATGGGGGCATTAGTAACGGAAGCATAAACACTGTATTCTGCTATATGAAGGCTTGCAGATATGCTGTGGGGGAGGGAAATGGTTCTGACATTGCGCTGTGTACCATTCTGACCTATTCTGACTTTTTACTCCTGAGCCAATTACATCATGGTGTGTAACTCCAACATGTTAAGCTTTTTCTTCATTGCTTGTAAAGGAAATGATTTTTTTTTTAAATTCTTGATGGTTTAATTTTTATTTAGCAACATTTAATTAGTCTCAAATTTAGAATTTTGCATTTATCTCATTTGGCTCGTCTTTTTTAGGGCGGCTGTGGCTCAGTCGGTAGAGCGGGTTGTCCACTAATCCACTAATCGTAGGGTTGGCGGTTTGAATCCCGGCCCGGGTGATCCCATGCCGAAGCGTCCTTGGGCAAGACACTGAACCCTAAGTTGCCCCCAATGGCAAGCTAGCACCTTGCATGCAGCTCTGCTACCATTGGTGTGTGAATGTGCTCTCATTAATAAGTCGCTTGTAAATGTAAAA
This sequence comes from Noturus placidus, assembly GCA_022414735.1. Classification (NCBI taxonomy): domain Eukaryota; kingdom Metazoa; phylum Chordata; class Actinopteri; order Siluriformes; family Ictaluridae; genus Noturus; species Noturus placidus. The sequence continues at coordinate 29,186 of JAFFST010047773.1, read as the reverse complement.
ATGTAAAAATGATATTTCTGTAAAGCTGCTTTGAGACAATGTACCATTGTAAAAAGCTCTATACAAATTGATAAAATTAAATTAAATTTTTAACCCAAATGACTTACAGTTTACAGTTACGGACAACTGACTATATCTAGAACATGGGACACGGTTGTAAAACTGTCAGCAAAGGTTAATTGTTTAATACTTTTCATGCACCTAAGTGTTAGTTCACTGTATGTAGTGTATTTAAATGCAAGTATTTTCTTAGTAAAGATTTGTACAGGTCTAGTATTACTGCAGTTATATAATTTAATGTTCTAACTAAATTAGGTAGTATCATTTGTATTTTCAGCTAAAGTTAAATGATGGAAGCTGCATTTATTTGCCAGTGACTGTAAGGGCAGTGTTCCAGTGCCAATGGGTATAATTGTTGTGTGAACGAATTGTTGCTCGTTTTCTGCTTTGCTATGATGATGTTGGGTCATCTTAAGCCGGTATACACAGTATTACTGGCAATAACAGGGCTAAATGTCTTGAAATATTAAGAGTGTGGAACTGGCAATGTGAGTAGTGACAATGTACAACAGTCTAATGCTTGCACAAAAGTCCATCATGACATTCCACCACTGCTGTGATGCTTGTGTTTGATTGCACAGTTGGCCTCAGTTATGGGATATTACACAATTATACAATTTCAGTGTGCTTTGGCAATATTATTTGTAACTGGCACTTGTATTTGAACTTGACCATCATTGGCAGTATGTTAGGCATTGGAATTGAAAACAAAAGTTGTAAGTCTGAGGCACATCTTCAAACACAATGAAATGAACATTTCTACATAAACACTATAGAGCTATTAAATGTAATAAATGAAACAAAATCAACATGTGGTGTGTCGACCTTTTGCTTATTTATTTATTTATTTATTAAAGTCTCTGGTACAATTTTTTGTTACTTGCTGAACCAACCACAGTTTTTCTGGATACTTTGACTGTCGCACCTGCTTCTTATTTTTGAAGCAGCCTTCATTATGCTCTTTGTCTGAAAAGTGGTCTCTTATATAATATGCAGCTTTCTTTACTGACATACAAACATTTTTCTTTAACATTTCATTTTGTGGTGGACAACTGATGTTTGGAATCTAAAATGTTTTTGAACTGACATTAAAATGTACCTGTGAAGGGTTCTTTGAATTGTTTCCTCATATACCATTATTGGACTATTCTGATAAGGAAACAGGAAGTTGACTTTATCAAAAGAGGAAACACACACACTGAGAGATTGTTCATACAGTTGCAATCCAAATGATTCAACCCCCAGTGCAAATCAGGTTTATTGTCAACATTTACAGACGTTCAGCTGCTTGCGATGAACAAATCAAACATAAGCGATTGAAATAGTTCAACACAGCGAATGCTTCAAGTGGTTTCATCAAATTCAACTGCAAATGCAACTGAAAATGATTTCTCCAGTTTCAAAATTATTCAACCCTTTCATGACGGGCATCTTTAGTACTTAGTAGAGCGTCCTTTTGCTTTTTGACCTGCTGCAAACGAGATGCATATCTTCTGTCCGCGTTCCTGAGGAATCTTCTCCAATTCAACATGAGCAATGGCCTCCAGTTCAGTAATATTCTTGAGTTTGCCTTCTTCAGATCCCAGCTGAGATTTTCTATGGGGTTCAATCAGGTGACTGTGATGGTCCTGTAGAATCTTCCAGGACTTCTCCTGCAACCAAGCCTGTGTGGAATTTAAGGTATGCTTGGGATCATTGTCCTGTTGGAATGTTCAATGATGCCCAAGCTTCAGCTTCCTCACAGACGGCATGAGGTTTTCTCCTAGGATTTCCTGATACTTCAGTATTTCACAACAGAGGGTTTTTCACAACCTGCCTTCTCAGAAATCCCCTTTCAGCCGTTGATTGCTTCCTTTTTCTGCCCCATTCAGGTATTTCATGCATTTTTCTGCCCTTAACCGGTTCAGGTATTTCATGTGTCCCAGCTCAAGCACACCTGGTGCAACTAATGAAGCCCTTGATTATTTGCATCAGGTGTGATTGAGACACCACCTGTTTTGCATATCTGTGCTGTTGTGAGGGATCCTATTCATGCAGGTGAATAATTTTGAAACTGGAGCAGTGATAAGTTGCATTTTCAGCTGAATTTGGGGAAGCCACTTGAAGCATTGGTTGTTTCGCTGAACTATTTCAATTGCTTTTATTTGATTTGTTTATTGTGAACAGCTGAAAGTCTGTAAGTTTTGGCTTATTTGCAATGGGGTTGAATATATTTGATTGCAACTGTATGTGCTTGTTGAACTTCCCATTCCAGATTTAGTCCTTATTTGCTGTTATAATAATCTCCAGTCTTCTGTGAAGGCTTTCCACTAGATTTTGGAGCGTGACTGTGGGGATTTGTGATCATTCATAGTATTAAGAGTCACAAGAGCATTAGTGAGATCAGGTACTGAGGAGATCTGGGGTGCAGCCGGTGTTCCAGTTCATCCCAAAGGTGTTCAGTAGGGTTGACGTCTGGGTTCTGTGCAAGACACTTGAGTTCTTCCACTCCAACCTTCACACACCATGTCTTCATGGAGCTCGCTTTGTGCACAGGCACATTGTCGTGCTGAAAAAGGTTTGGGCATCTTAGTTCCAGAAAAGTGTAATGTCATTCTGGTTAGTTTATATGACTATTCTAAACCTGCTATCGCTGGAATTGATTACAACATTTTATGACAGACAATGTGATTGATATCCTGTTATCTAAATGATCCTTAGGTCTCAGGCTTTTTTAATTATTATTTATTTGTTTATTTTTGTCTAGTGAGGTGCTGTTCAGAGACATGGCAGACCGACTGGCTGAGGATGGCTGGAGGGAGCTCGGTTATGCCTATGTTAACATTGATGACTGCTGGGCATTAAAGAGCAGAGATGCACAAGGACGACTGCAGGCAGATCCAAAGAGGTACTGTACTTCACAAAATTAATGTTCAATATAATGATATTGCTATTTTATTAATCAAATTTAATATTTTTTATATACTCGTATCATCATTGCACTGCATGTTTCATTAATATGATGGCAAAATTATAATAAAAAGACAAAAAATTCTAATAATACATGGATTTATGTTGTGTGTTTTATTTATTTGTGTGTGTGTGTGTGTGTGTGTGTGTGTGTGTGTGTATGTATATAGGTATATGAATAGGTGTATGCAGTATCTCACAAAAGTGTACACACCCCTAAGTGAAAATGTACAAATGCGGCCCAATTAGCCATTTGGACATTTTCACTTAGGGGTGTACTCACTTTTGTTGCCAGCGGTTTAGACATTAATGTGTGTGTTGAGTTATTTTGAGGGGACAGTAAATTTACACTGTTACACAAGCTGTACACTCACTACTTTACATTGTAGCACAGTGTCATTTCTTCAGTGTTGTACATGAAAAGATATTATCACATATTTACACACATGTGAGGGGTGTGTACACTTTTGTGAGATACTGTGTGTATATACACAAAGTATTAAAAAAAAAATGTATACACTGACTACAGCATAAACAGTGTTTATGAATATATCCTTAGATACTGTCTGCATGTATATTTATTTAACATATGCTGTTTTGTGTGTGGCTGGCCCAACAGGTTCCCAGGTGGCATTGCTAAACTGGCACGCTATGTTCATGACCGTGGGCTGAAGCTTGGAATTTATGGTGATTTGGGAACTTACACCTGTGGAGGATACCCCGGTACAACGCTGGATAAAATTGAGACTGATGCTCAGACCTTTGCTGAATGGGACGTTGACATGCTTAAACTTGATGGCTGCTACTCCAACGCCACTGACCAGGAGCAGGGTAAGAGACCATTTCGAGAACAGGCAGGATGAGGGGAAAAGAAGCAGATAAGCAGGGACAGTAAAAAGTTTGAAAGAATGAAAAATGTCAGTACAGATAGTGTTGCTGAAACGATGATAATCAAATATCATATAATTTGAATAGGCAAATATATCACTATTATTCATCAAGTATTTTGAAGCATTGGTTGAAAGTGGGAATTACTTGCTTAATGAATTTTGTCATTATTAAAAGTCTGCTTATGACTTTTCATGCATCAAGTATCAAAGATATTTCAAGAAAGAAATCGGATGTAGCTAAGAAATTGATTTTCCCTTATCCCTACTAATCATGCAATGGCTATTTCAGTTTTTGAGGGCTTTGGTAATGGAAAAACTGATTTTTTAGATGGGCTTCCCAAGGCAAGAGGAACATATCTAAAGAAAAAAGTAATATAATATTCATTGTGTTCTAAAATTTGAAAACTCACATTAACCCTATTGGTAATTGGGTACAATTTGGTAATTTGAGTTTTTTTTGTGGATGGGATCTTAAAGTCTAGCATGTGATTTATTCATTATAGTCTGAAGGACACCAATGCAACTTCTCTAATATTAAAAAAAAAAAAAAAATTTGCATCCAATGATGGAATAAGGACACTATGAAATACCAGATATGATACTATCATCAATACATAAATGGCTGAAACTTGCGTTTATTTTGAATGCATATTTGTATTGCATTCTGTTTATCAGGCTACCCACGTATGTCAAAAGCCCTTAATGCTACTGGCCGTGCGATCGGCTATTCCTGCAGTTGGCCTGCCTACCAGGGTGGACTTCCTCCTAAAGTGAGTGAAAAACTAATTGATTAATTTAAGTTATTTCCAACTGCAATATGCACAACCAGACAATTTAAAATTCATGGAACAATTCATATCAGTTTGGATAACATGTGGAGTCTAAAGTATGCAGTTTATTTCTTCTTGGCTAGATAAATTACACTCTGCTTGGCGAGATCTGTAACCTGTGGCGTAATTATGATGATATTGAGGACTCGTGGGAGAGCATCCTGAGGATTGTGGACTGGTTTGCAAAAAACCAGGATATCCTGCAGCCTGCTGCTGGACCAGGACGATGGAATGACCCTGACATGGTAGGGTGTATTATTGTATCGCACGCTGGAGTAATATTTTCATACTTACTTGGCCAGGGTTAATGATGTTACTGATTAGTATCAGAATTACATTTACAGCATTTGGCAGATAACCTAATCCAGTGTGACTTACTGAAGTCTCCATCACAAACATATCCTCATGCTAGTACAAATAGGTCAGTATCTAAGAAATGTACCATATTAAAACCATGAGAGGACTTTGTACAAGTTCACAAACAGTACAACTAGACATTTTTGAAGGTTTTTTATTATGTATTATTATTATTAGTGGTCATTTAAGTGAAGAGGTAGGTCATCAGCCTTTGTTTGAAGATTACTCTGCAGTACAGAAAGTCAGGGAAGTTCATTCCACCATCTGGGTGACCGTACAAAGGAGAGTTTTAATACATGTCTTGATGCAGTAGGAGGGGAGCTGGGCCATTTTTGGCAATGTAGGCCATATGGGTGTTACAGTGTCAGTGTTAGTCAGGGGGTATGAATGAATGAATGGTTCCTTCACTGTTAACTTTGTAAAAATACAGATTAAAAATGCATTTCCATTTAATTTTATAATCACAGCCACTCTCTCTTTCCTCTTGTAATAACAATATGATAAATATTGACAATGTGACGATGTAAATATTTCTAAACTTGAATTGGATTTGTTGTACATGAGGAGGTGAGGTAATATAATTATTACCAGAGCATCTCTGGGATTTTATTCCTTTCCTGTTTACGCATCTGGAAAGATCCTTTAAAATAATCGATTAATACCATGATACAGTGATAACTGTGATTATTTATAGAATATTATCATACTGTGAAAATCCTAAACCAGAACATCTCTAGTAGGCTGTGTTCTACAGCTGAAGCAGACAGTTACAGGATGATGCGTAAGGCACTGAACAAGCAATTCTGTGGAGAGAATTGGACGGATCATCCTGAAGGAGATGTCCACATGATGCACGGAGGATGCAGGAAATTTGCATGCATTGTCAGATGGAGTGATCTAAGAGTTCCCTAGGAAGATCAAATGGAGATGCATCTCCAGGGATACAACACAGCTCAGTCTTGCTGGGATTTAGCTTCAGGCTATGATCTGCCAGATGTCTGCCAAACATGTTTATTGTAGATCTGTGTTGACATTCTAAAACAATACTTGAAGTTATCAGAGCAAAGCAGATATACTAAAATCCATAAACTCGCCATTCTGAGCAGGTAATGCATAGAAAAACTCAAAGCACACGGTACTAGGACCTTAATATCGCTTAAAAATGTCTAAATTCATCAGCAGTGTGACTACAACAATGAGCAACAATACTCTTCTTAGCTATTATGTTTTTACCATCAGTGCCAGTGTTCCATGGTGGAAAATCTTATGAAATCTTACAATATACAATGTTCCTAGCTGGTCATAGGAAATTTTGGCCTCAGCATGGACCAGTCTCGTTCTCAGATGGCACTGTGGGCAATAATGGCAGCTCCTCTTTTCATGTCTAATGACCTGAGGACCTTAAACAGTGGGGCACGTGCTATACTGCAGAACAAAGCTGCCATCGCCATCAACCAGGACCCCTTGGGCATGCAAGGAAGACGCCTGATCAAGGTATTTGCTGTGAGATTGAAATTCAGAGACGATAAAAAGTGAATTGATGAGGACTTTGCAAACCATTCCTCTTGCTAACTACTACTTTCTGTTTCTCTCATTTTTCTCAGGAGACCAATGGCATAGAGGTGTTCTGGCGTCCTCTGTCTAATAAAGCAAGTGCATTGGTGTTCTTCAGCAGAAGAACAGATATGCCGTACCGCTATCAGACATCTCTGAAGGTGCTCGACTACACACCTGGCAGCTATAAGGTAAGTGCTGTGTTTGTGTGTTTGATAGCTTGTGCAACTTGCACCTGAACTCTCAGCAATGTGATGCAATCATTTTTTCTTCTCCAAAAGAGTATTTGTCTGTGCATTACTGTTCTGCTTGCCATTCTTTATTCACATTATAGAGAAGTAATAGCTGTAACATTCTCTCTCTCAGGTGTATGATGTGTTCATGGAGAAGACCTTACCTACATTGAAGGACACCACAGAGTTTGTTGTCTCAATCAATCCCTCAGGAGTGGTGATGTGGTATGTTGCTCCATCAGCTGAGTGGCAGGAACAGCCCAAATTCTACCAAGCAATTTCCAAAGCTGATTCTTTTATTGTGTAAATGGTCTTTTTTTTTAAACTATCCAAACATGATGCCACCAGCAGGAATGTTATTTTTAATTTTTAATTTTTAAAAAAAATTTTTTTTAAACAGTCTAGGCTAAAAGACCGAATGATTATTTGAATGTAACTGAATGGCTCTTTTTTTTTTTTCATTGTCTAAGTTTCTATAATGAATTAAGGGGAATCATTGCAGACTTGTGTAACAGACATTGACAGGTCTGTGCTGTGTGACAAAGAATAGAGTAAACAGAAACCTTCCTTTTTTCAGCAGTCCTTGATGACCAGGATAAAGAAACTAGATAAACTAACGTCTACATCCTGGTCAGGGTCTCCGTAGATCTCAGGAACACTACACAAGGCAAGGCTGCATGCTAGATGCCATCCTAGTCAGTCCATCCCAGTTAGTTTATTATGCCTTTTGATTGTTTTTTTCCATATATAAATCAGCTTCGATGGATGATACAAAATTATTTCTGTTTCATAATCAAGAACCATTTTTACTTAAGTGCACATTTTTGTTAAACTCTCAAGAGCATTTCATTCTGTATGCTAAAGTTATAGTGTTTTGTAAGTGCAACGTTTGTCAATATGCTGAACAGAGTTTTAAGTAACACCACTGCTGCTCACTTGGCTGACTGTGCCTTTTAATTATCTTTCACCGAATGCTCAGGGATACTGGGAATAGTTTACAATCAACTCTTCTGAAATGATCTATACTGAGGTGGACTTAGATATTGTGATTTTACTTGTTTTATTTTTGGAGTTGCATTTTAAAACTATGCTTGTATGGACATGTGGTGCAGTACAGTATTGAATGTACTTTAATTTACTGATCTAATATCTCAGCACTCATTATGCAAATCAGTTTATTTAGAAACGGTCATTTTATGTTTTCAATTAAAATTCTGATCTGCTCCAAGCCTGGTGCATTTTAGAAACCCAACACTCTTGAGTTTTGTAAATGTAGTCCATTATTTTTGCATGAAATCTGATGGTTCAATTCCACTGCAGCCATGCTTAAATTGATTAAATGTGAAATTAGTGACATGGGCAGTTGAGTTGTGGCATGTTTGCAGAGTTATTGGAATCCAGTCTACAAATATTTTCTGTGCCTGTATCACACTAACGATGCATGCCAACAAGCCTGTGGTGTAGATTGTACAAGGTGGTAAGAATAACAATGATTCGCACAACGTTTGTCATAATTCAATTAAAGTGAATGTGCAATACAGTAGCTATAAGATATTACATGTTAAATATTGTGTTATATATTAATAAATGGGGTATATAAAATCAGAAATGTAGTATGGTATTTAGTAAATAAAGTAGAGTTTTACAATGGGACCACTAGATGGCGATAGAGGCCACGTGTGCGCTGATGGGAATCGCGTACTAGAGGTTCAAACTAGTGCTGAAGGAGATTTTATTTTACAATGATCTGAACTCATTTATATTTTTTTATTTTTTACCTTTTTCATGAACTGGAAATATTGTTAGAAGGATCTGTGTTTTAAAGTTTTCAATATTCTGCCTTAATTTTATAAACTTAATTGTGTTTACATTGATAATATAGTATCCACAAACCATGACACACTTCATTCACACTTGTTCTGGACCCGTTGTTGTATGCCTTTGTACTGTTACTGTGTGTGTGTGTGTGTGTGTCAGTGTGTCAGTGTCCTTGTCTGTGTATGCACTATGTGCCTGCTAGCTGTACATGTACAAGTTCTCTTTTCTTTGCTAGTCCATGTATAAGCAGAGGCAGCTGAATGGGTATCTGGCAGGGTGTCAGTTGAACCTTGACTTGGTGCCCTTTTTTTTAGTTAACTGCACTTGACATTTGCTTCATGACTAGTTTGAATATGGTATGAGGGAATCTGATAGCCATAGCCATTCCCACGCATGTATACCAAGTTTTGCAGATGTGTTTAGTCACCCTGGTAACCGTCAGTATGACCTGAAGAGTATGGCTGTCTCAGTGAGTTGATTTCTGCATTTGCCTTTTTATCCCTTTACTGTATTTCATGTTTACATATTTGCTATATTTGTATCTGGATCTAGGAAAGATGGAAAAAGAAAGGCCCTTTTTTTCACATGCTGTGTGTGTGTGTGTGTGTGTGTGTGTGTGTGCATGAGCGAGAGAAAGAGAGGGAAAAAAAAACCTAGTCTCACTATTGTCTCTGCATGGCTATTCACACGTCTCCGATATCTGGTAAGGACTGAACGTGACGTGATCATTCATTTGTCAAGGTCTCTGGAATGAGATGCCAGAAAGCTGGAAAGGAGGGAGGGAGGGAGGGGAGAAAGAGAAAGCTGTAGGGAGAGGATTCAGACTGAGCCAAAGCAAGAGTGGGAAACGGACAGAGTTAATAAAGGAGGGATCGAGAAGAGAGCGACCGCATAGTGAAGGAGGAGTGCATTCATGCCAAGGCTCACGTAGGCCTGCACAGCTGTAGAGCCACATTTGCTACTCCAATCACACTGCAGATCACACCTCTTGCACTAAATGTGTTTGTGTAGGTGTATGTGTATGCACATGCCCTTGATTTGTAGGTCAGGCTATCTAAATAACCCCTTACCTTATACAGTGCAACACACGCAGTTAATATTTGTAGTGGAGTGTGTGTGCGTCTGTGTCTATATACCCAGTGAAAATGCCTTTTCCCCCCACATGTCACACGAGGTCATGGAGCTATGCGGTGTATGACATCAGACTTGGGACCTGGTAATGCACTTCTTCTGTAAATTACACCCTGCTCCGTGTAGTTATGGGAAATGATGGCTCACACATTGCAAATGCACAGCCATAAAAATGTCAGATTTTGTAAATCCATTATTCTTCATGCATTATTTTAAATGTCTGAATGAAAAGAAAAGATTGCTTTATTATTATTTTTTTTATCACAGCAATGCTACTGGTGCTACTTTTATAATGACATGTCTTGGCAAGTCATTATACTCCCGGATATTTCTTTATTAATAGTCCTACAGTGCATGACTGAATCATTCTTTCTGAAATGATTTAATAAACTGTTGTTACTGTAGGCCTTGTCTCATGATCACTGAACAAACAGATCAAAGCAGTTTGACATAAGGGCCCTGAGCATTTGTAATTTGTGTATGTATAATATTGACTTTAACATTTTGGTAGGAACATGCCCAGGGTTGCATTATATTAGGGGTTCAATGTACCCTTTGAAAGAGGACTGTAATTTATGCCGTGGCACTTGGGCTTTATGCACAACAAAGTGTTTATTTAAAATAAGTTGATACTTGTATGCGTGTGCTTTGACTCACATGATGAATAATGATGTCAAAGATCATTGTTTGTTCACCAATCTTGAAAATAAATTCATACAATGTTGAATATAGACTAAGCTTAATTCATGGCTTTCATGCTTTGCTGTGTTGCTCAGTGTTGATTACTTGTTTAATTTAGTCCAAGGCTTTATCTGTCCAGCAGATAATGGCTTCACCTAACTTCCAGGGTGAAAGTAACAAACTACGTGTACTCTCATTTGAGTACTTGAGTACGTAATTCACTGTAACTGTACTTATGGTACTTAGTATTATTGAATCATAGTATCTTTACATTTGCTTTTTTTATTTTAAATAAAATATTCAAAGTCATTAATCCACAGTATTTTTGATCATGTTTCATTTAATTCTGAAAGACCCCAAGCCAATTAAAGACAATATGTTCAAATTTTCTCAAAGTAAAGCAGTTTCCTCCTTAAGGTCTACAGTTTAGGCACCTAATGCTTAGACAATGGTAGTATTGTGTCTAAGACAGTGGAAACAGATGAGCTTCCCTGGCCCAACTGATCATATATCTTCAGTTTTAAAAGCTTCAAAGAAAATAAAGTGATGATACTCTGCAAATTATGTAATTTAAAACACACTGAGATATTGGCATTTCACAGCTCAACCTCCAGCCTGCAGAAACCTGTACAGTTAAGCCAATAGCCTGTTGTGTTAAATGTACATGCTGCTACAGCCTATAGGTAAGACTCGGGATATGTGTAAGGGGCATATTTGATAGATTGCTAAATATACAGTGGTCTGCAAAAGTCTGGGCAACCTTGTTTATTTCAATGATTTTCCTTCATAAATCGTTGGTTCTTAGGATTAAAAAAAATCAGTTAAATATATCATATAGGAGACAAACACAGTGATATTTGAGAAGTGAAACAAACTTTATACCATTTACAGGAAGTGTGCAATAATTCTTTAAACAAAATTAGGCATGTGCATAAATTTGGGCACCACAATCAAAAAAATAACTCAATATTTAGTAGATCCCCCTTTTGCAGAAATAACAGCTTCTAAACGCTTCCTATAGCTTCCTATGAGAGTCTGGATTCTGGTTGGAGGTATTTTGGACCATTCCTCTCTACAAAGCACCTCTAATTCATTCAGGTTTGATGGTTTCCGAGCATGGACAGCTCTCTTTAAGTCACACCACAGATTTTCAATAATATTCAGGTCTGGGGACTGAGATGGCCA
>JAFFST010047772.1:66341-76792 GCA_022414735.1 Noturus placidus | reverse complement strand
TGTGTGGGAGTGAGTGTGTGTGTGGGAGTGAGTGAGTGAGTGGGAGTGAGTGAGTGGGAGTGAGTGAGTGGGAGTGAGTGAGTGAGTGAGTGGGAGTGAGTGAGTGAGTGTGTATGTGGGAGTGAGTGTGTGTGTGAGTGAGTGTGTGTGTGTGGGAGTGAGTGAGTGTGTGTGTGGGAGTGAGTGAGTGTGTGTGTGGGAGTGAGTGAGTGTGTGTGTGGGAGTGAGTGAGTGTGTGTGTGTGGGAGTGAGTGAGTGTGTGTGTGTGTGAGTGTGTGTGAGTGGGAGTGAGTGCGTGAGTGTGTGTGGGAGTGAGTGTGTGTGGGAGTGAGTGAGTGTGTGTGTGTGTGGGAGTGAGTGAGTGTGTGGGAGTGAGTGTGTGTGTGTGTGTGGGAGTGAGTGAGTGCGTGTGTGTGTGTGGGAGTGAGTGTGTGTGTGGGAGTGAGTGTGTGTGGGAGTGAGTGAGTGCGTGTGTGTGTGTGGGAGTGAGTGAGTGAGTGTGTGTGTGGGAGTGAGTGTGTGTGTGGGAGTGAGTGAGTGGGAGTGAGTGAGTGAGTGTGTATGTGGGAGTGAGTGTGTGTGTGAGTGAGTGTGTGTGTGTGGGAGTGAGTGAGTGAGTGTGTGGGAGTGAGTGAGTGTGTGTGTGTGTGTGGGAGTGAGTGTGTGTGTGTGTGGGAGTGAGTGAGTGTGGTGTGGGAGTGAGTGAGTGTGTGTGTGGGAGTGAGTGAGTGAGTGGGAGTGAGTGAGTGTGTGTGTGGGAGTGAGTGTGTGTGTGGGAGTGAGTGTGTGTGTGGGAGTGAGTGAGTGAGTGTGGGAGTGAGTGAGTGTGTGGGAGTGAGTGAGTGTGTGTGGGAGTGAGTGTGAGTGTGTGTGGGAGTGAGTGTGAGTGTGTGTGGGAGTGAGTGTGAGTGTGTGTGGGAGTGTGTATGTGGGAGTGAGTGAGTGTGTGGGAGTGAGTGAGTGAGTGTGAGTGGGAGTGGGAGTGAGTGAGTGGGAGGGAGTGTGTGTGTGTGTGGGAGTGAGTGAGTGTGTGTGTGTGTGGGAGTGAGTGAGTGTGTGTGTGGGAGTGAGTGTGTGTGTGTGTGTGAGTGAGTGAGTGGGAGTGAGTGAGTGAGTGCGTGTGTGTGTGTGGGAGTGAGTGTGTGTGTGGGAGTGAGTGTGTGTGTGTGTGGGAGTGAGTGTGTGTGTGTGTGGGAGTGAGTGTGTGTGTGGGAGTGAGTGTGTGTGTGGGAGTGAGTGAGTGTGTGGGAGTGAGTGAGTGCGTGGGAGTGAGTGAGTGCTTGTGTGTGTGTGGGAGTGAGTGTGTGTGTGGGAGTGAGTGAGTGTGGGAGTGTGTGTGTGGGAGTGAGTGAGTGTGTGAGTGGGAGTGAGTGAGTGTGTGTGAGTGGGAGTGAGTGAGTGTGTGTGTGAGTGAGGGAGTGAGTGAGTGTGTGTGGGAGTGAGTGAGTGTGTGTGGGAGTGAGTGAGTGTGTGTGGGAGTGAGTGAGTGTGTGTGGGAGTGAGTGTGTGTGGGAGTGAGTGTGTGTGGGAGTGAGTGTGTGTGGGAGTGAGTGTGTGTGTGTGTGTGGGAGTGAGTGTGTGTGTGGGAGTGAGTGGGAGTGAGTGAGTGTGTGGGAGTGTGTGTGTGTGGGAGTGAGTGAGTGTGTGTGTGTGTGGGAGTGCGTGAGTGTGTGTGTGTGTGTGGGAGTGAGTGTGTGTGTGGGAGTGAGTGTGTGTGTGGGAGTGAGTGTGTGTGTGGGAGTGAGTGAGTGAGTGGGAGTGAGTGAGTGGGAGTGAGTGAGTGTGTGTGTGTGTGTGGGAGTGAGTGTGTGTGTATGTGTGTGTGTAGGCATGAGCGTGTGTGCGCATGAGTATGTGTGTGTGTGTTGCTTTTATTATAACCACAGAACGATTCATGTCTGTAAAATTCTGTGCCTCAGGTCATGTCATCCCGCCGGAGAATATTCTACCCATAATCCTCTGCACTGGACCCTCTGGACAGGAGCTGGAGTTTACCTTCCAGACCAGAGACAGACCACAGATGGTACAATACACACGCACACGCACACACACACACACACACACACATAAGCACACATAAGCATGGGTGAGCCTCAGAATCCTTACATCATAGAAAAAATTCACCCTCAAGAGAGCAAAACATAATAAAATATTTAAAACTGTATCATCCAAATTATAATGCTGTTTGGGACGGTTACCATGGTTTCTCATGTTTCAAAAAAAGTTATACTAAAATGTCAGTTACGGCACCTTTACCATGGGTATATTCAGGAAATGTATATTTTAATTATAGTTACATTATCCTTTATTATTAGAAATAGGTTTTTACACACATATAATGCCTATTATTATTATTATTATTATTATTATTTGCCCTTATTAAAAACACCACCGTGGCGTCCTCCATACCATAATATCGCTAATAGCACTGTATTTTGTGTGTGTGTGTTTGTTCAGATGGAGGAGACGGGGCGTGTTCTGTCCAACCTGTGCAACGTAGTTCCAGGAGGCGTGGTCTGTTTCTTCCCCTCTTATGAATACGAGAGGAGAATTCTGGGACACTGGGAGAGTAACGGAGTCCTCCAACGACTCGCAGCCAAAAAGAAGGTAGATACCTCGACACATTACTCCAGTTAACACTGACCTCAATCAGAGCGATGTTCTGTCTAAAGAACACATGACCCGAAAATCCTCCATATGATCTTCCGTGAAAACGTGTCAAAGTAAACGTGTAGAAGAAAGAACACGTGTGATGTTTTAGAATGGGCGTCAACATATAATCGTACTATACCGTTTGAAGCACTTAAATATAGAAGTCAAAGATTATTTAGGGGTGTCAATAGTTTTAGAGACGTTTCTCCGACGCTTTAAGGCGAATGAATTAAAAAGGCGGAGAAGCTGTATAAAGGGTACCGAAAATCTTTGTAGTGTATCTTGAAGAGATATGAAATGAAAATTTAGCAATTTCACAAAGCGACAAGTAAAAAAAAATAATTCTTTTAGAAGTTTATATGAATCACGTTGTGTTTATGTGCAATTCAGATTTTCCAGGAACCGAAGAAAGCGAGTCAGGTGGAGCGGGTGTTGTCCGAGTACTCCAGGTGCATCCAGGTGTGTTGCTATCGCCGTTGATTGTTCATGTGTAAATTAGAGCTGGGCGATTATAACAAAAATACAGTGAACCCTCGCTATATCGCGGTCTCGCTGCTTCACGGATTTGCATCGCGCGTTGTGTTCTGCATTCTGATTGGCTAAACAGTCTCTCCGCTTCTTCTCTACCTGTGTGTCAATAACGTTGCGGTTTAAACACGTACGTAAAACAGCTTGCCAAATTTAAGTTTGCAAATTCTCTTGCAATTTCAAGTTTCTCTAAAACCCATACTGTCGACAAAGAACGTTCTGCACCGACAAAAGCACTTGCGGTCGGGTCCAAAAGGCAGAGGAAGATGCTAACTATCGCAGAAAACACACCTGCACCGCGGGCTTTAGAAGAAACAAACGCTGCAGGGCGGAATCAGGGTGCAGCAGCTCAGTCAGAAGAGCAGTGAAATACACATGTCACTATTTTTCCTACTGTACTTTGTATTTTTTTTTTCATAATCATTTTTCATTTTCTCCCTCTCTAATCCAATGACTCGGGTCGCGGTGGGGCGGTGCTGATCTCCGCAATTTGAAGCCTTCAGTTCGTATTGATGATTAAAATTATTATTTTACAGTACAGTAGTTATTTGAAAAAAAAAAACAAAAACACGATTATACAGTACTCTTATTTGTTAAACAAATGCTTGGGCCTGTAAAAAGGTTTTGTTCTTTGGTTTCATTGTATAATAATTGTAAAAAAAAAAATAAAGGTTACTACTTCACGGATTTCGCCTGTCACAGGTCCTTTTTGGAACGTAAGCCCCGTGAAAAACGAGGGTTCACTGTATATCACCATACTTAATTCATAATGTTTACATAATGTTTAATATCGGTATACAGGGGCGCACGGTGGCTTAGCACGTCCGCCTCACACCTCCAGGGTCTGGGGTTCGAGTCCCACCGGGGCCGTGTGTGTGTGTGTATGTATGTGGAGTGTGCATGTTCTCCCCGTGTGTCGGGGTTTTCCTACGGGTACTCCGGTTTCCTCCCCCAGTCCAAACACATGCATGTTGGACTGATTGGCGTGTCTAAAGTGTCCGTAGTGTATGAATGGGTGTGTGAGTGTGTATGTGATTGTGCCCTGTGATGGACTGGCACTCTGTCCAGGGTGTACCCCGCCTTGTGCCCAATGCCTCCTGGGATAGACTCCAGGTTCCCCGTGACCCTGAAAAGGAGTAAGTGGTAGAGGATGGATGGATGGATATCGGTATACAGTATTATTATTATGCTACTGTGCTATTGAAGTACTGGAAGTGATTAATTTTCTGGTTAAAAGTATGATGTATCGTTCTTTAATGAATAAGAATAAAATGCAATCGTTGAAAGATATAGAGGTATAAAACACTTCGGGATGTGCTCTTCTAGGAAAATAATCAGCTGCATAGTGGAAACTGTAACTGTGACGGTTCACGTCAGGCTGCAGCACACCACCATGTCGGTGATTTATTTTCCTGTAAGAGCATGCACCGTGTGTTATTTCTTACTTTTTTCATTGTTGTAAAATAAATCTCGTATATCAGAAATGTATATAGCATAGTGAGATCCTGATGTATGTACTGTATATATTGTCTTATCATCCAGCCCTGTTGTAACAGCATGGTGTTTTTTATTTGCCGTAGCGCTGCAGCAATACTGGTGGCGGCCAGTCGGGGGCACTGTTGTTCTCAGTGGTTGGAGGAAAGATGAGTGAAGGGATTAACTTCTCAGATGACCTGGGCAGGTGAGAGTGATTCTGACTAACCAAATGACCGTAGTAACAGTTCATTAGCAAAGGTCTAATGGTTTAGTTTTGATGCTGTGGTTATCAGATGCATCGCGACGCAAAAATGAGACTACGTGCATCATGGGAATGTGCGATTCACATCGTGGAACTCGGCGTCCTGTTAATTATGCATCTAATGCAATGTAAAATATATAGAGCATGCTGGGACTGTTATACATTACACAACCACGCAATAACAATTAAAAAGTGCTGTTCAGTACCTTCCAAATGACTCCAGCTCCATGCCACTGCAATGTCTTTCTAGTCTCTCCGAAGACGGACATTTTAGCCAACTTTGGAGCTCTATTTTCGGTTAAAATACTTCCTCAGACGCTGCTATTGAGCTTGCATTCGCACACTGTAAAGTGAGTTCACAAGAAAATCTTTGCATGTTTACTTCATCAGTGAATTTGTGTGTGTTAAGATGTATCGTGATGGTCGGAATGCCGTACCCCAACATCAAGTCCCCTGAACTTCAGGAGAAAATGGCGTATTTAGACAAGCACATGGTAATTTGACGAAACCAAATGATTTATACATCGTTGTTTCTTTTTTGTGACATCACCAAGAAAATCTCTAAACAAAAATGAAAAATAATTAAGATTCTAGTACTACCATTCTCTCTCTTTTCAGCCTCACGGGGAAGGCAGAAGTCCAGGGAAGGCTTTAATCGAAAACCTGTGCATGAAAGCAGTCAATCAGTCAATAGGTATACTGAGGATTTGTGTATAACCTTGCCTGTGCAAAAGTTTGTGCACCTGTTTTTCATTTCACGCTTTTGTTGTGTCTTTGTGTTTCTTCCTTTTTCTGAACACTGGCTTTAACTGGCATCATTTTACTCTCTTCCTTCCTCGAGTGTGTCCTTACCTCAAGGATTTTCACCAATAAACCAAAGGGGGAGCAAACTTTTTTTTCGCATTCAGCTGTACATTTAAATATGTGTAGAAGAAACGTGCTGCGCCTTGTTTTCGGAGTTTCATCACTTCCTGTCGCCTCTCCCAGGCCGGGCGATTCGTCACAGGGATGATTACGCCTGTATCGTGTTGTGTGACCGGCGCTACGCCCGCACTGGCACGCTGCAGAAACTTCCGGAGTGGATCCGAAGCAGCACACGCACTCACGGCAACTTCGGGCCGGCCTTCGCCAGCATCAGGAAGGTGAGGACGCGTTCATACACATTCACCACGAGCGATTCGATCTTAACTCTTAAACAGGTCATCTTTATTTAGACCAGTTTATCAACTAGTGGGAAATTTACTGCACATTGACACACAGTGCTCTATTACAGTTTAGCTCATTTTGATTGCAAGTCAGTGTTTGTCTCTGTTTATTTTGCATTTACGGAAAGAGCGGTCCCTCCGGGATTTTTGCGTTTTTTGAAAATTACCGGCGATTCGGCCCGAGACGCACCACGTGACGAGCACAGCGCGACTGTCAAAAGCCCTCTTCAATTCACGTACGTCAAATACAGCTAAACGTTCTCGTTTTCCAACAAACATCACTGTGAAAGACGCTTTGTGCAATTGCGATTTCGCCAATTCAAGTAGTTTTCTGCAAAAAAAAAAAAGCACAAGATACTCCGAATAAGTCGCATCGCAGAATTTGAACGCAACAATCATAAACTCCATAAAGTCCTGTAGGGACTGAAGGAGTCTCCAGTGTCAGCAGAGCAAGTCTTTTGTGCTTATAGCTGCTACAGCCTAAGCGATAATACGATAATGAGCTTGTTTTGCAGAGCGTTCATGTAACTATAAACGGATCAAAAATATCATGTGATTGATTAAAAAAAACGAAAGACGCCTTGCTGTGATGTAAAGAGGAATAAAATAATACGCTAATGTCGCTAATAACAGCACACCTCATGTGTTTTATTCCCGAACTAACTAAATAACAAGCTACTTGATTTAAAATAAGAGCGGCACTTAAACAGTTACATTTCTGGATAAATATTGAGGTACAATCTTCTGAACTTACAAACATCAACTTTTCCTTTTGTTTACGAAATTCTACATACGTGAAACCTTTCCATCTTCTTAACAGCGATCCGCGTGCATGTTTGTAGCTGCTGTCCTACAACAGAAGCTGATCGTGTCGACCTGTACACTACACATTTACATTACATTTATTCATTTAGCAGACGCTTTTATCCAGCGACTTACAAATGAGACACACTCACACACCAATGGTAGCAGAGCTGCATGCAAGGTGCTAGCTTGCCATCGGGGGCAACTTAGGGTTCAGTGTCTTGCCCAAGGACACTTCGGCATGGGATCACCCGGGCCGGGATTCGTACCACCAACCCTACGATTAGTGGATTAGTGGACAACCCGCTCTACCGACTGAGACACAGCCGCCCGTCTGTAGTTTAGATCTGAGCGTGTCTGTATTTGTGTCTGATTGATTGTGCAGTTTTTCCTGGAGAAGCGACGAACACAGCAGTGAGCAGAACACGACGTGACCTCAGTTCTACATGGCTGTCCAAATGCAAGGGTTTGTTGTCTGTCTTTTTAAACCCAGTGTGCATGTAGTTGCATAATCCTGTAAAACCTACGTCAATAATTAACATTACTGTTAACCAGTGTTGTACTAACGCGAGACTGTTATGGTTTAATATGAATAAAGTCGATATAACGGGAGAAGTGTACATAACCTCTCACATGTATGATTTTTTTTCTCTCTCGCCGATGCTTTTTCAGAACTTCATTTAAGGCTTTCCTGCACATGGTGTGCCTGGGCCGCGTGTTTTCCTCAGCAGATGGTAGAAAATAATCAGTGCGTAAAGAAAGTAATTACACACGTTACAAACATCTGCCCAGATTTTACTGAAGAAGATTTCATAAGATTCTTTTCTATGAATATTTGATCTTTTCATATGCAGGGATGGATAAATCATAAATCCATGAGCTGGTCCAGTTTTCTGCCCAGTCCCATGTTTCGGTTGCTGGGAAACTGACCTAAAAAAGTAATAGTTGGCATAATACAACAATGTTGATAAGTGCAGTGAATTTCACTGTGAGTTTAGGAATAGTCTCCTCTTCTAACAAAGTTCCTACGTAGCACAGAGTCAATGAGACAACCTCTCAGGTGCTATACACAGTACTACTGAGTGAGGGAGCGTGTCACATGGCATAAAGTCGCAATAATCTGCGATTACATATACAGAGTTTCCCTACATCATAATCTGATCGGTATTTTAGCAAACGACTGTAAAGCAGCTCGGAACTTATTTTCACATGACCTTGTCCAATCCACGTCTGTTGCGTTGCCACGGTTTCAGAAAAGTTCGTCTGTGCTTTCAGTTCTTAAAGAGTCATTAAATGGTCTGTCTTGGCTATGCCTCCCAGTCGTCGTCGTCTTCTGCAGTTGGCTGTTGGGGAGCAGGAAGGGGCGGGATCACGTCCGACATTCTGGCGAAAGCGCTGCCGGAGCTCCCGGGCGGTTCTGCGGAGTCTCCGCCTCCTGGGACTTTACCCGAGATGCCTATAGATTGGACAGCGATATGTTCGTTAGCAGAATGAAGTAAAACAAACCGCAGTATCGGGGGATTATCGGGAACTACGAAAATGTAAATAACTAAATAAGAGACGGTTAAAGTACTTTGAGCCTTAAACAGAACATTAACTTCGTGTTGTCCGAGTGTGCTTGTAATTTGTCGGTGAAATACACACACACACACACACACCTCAAACAATTTGAATATTGCAGGAAAAGTTCTTTTTTTTTGTCCCGTAATTTAATTCAAAAAGTGGACCTTTCATATATTCTAGATCCATTACACATTTCTGTATTATAAATATTGTATTTTAATATTTTGAGATACTGGATTTTTGATTTCCATGAGCAACATTCCACTATCCCACTATCCCATCTGTAAATAAATCTACAATATATAAAAAGGTCACCTTTTGAATTAAATTACGGAAATAATGAACTTTCTTTTTAGTTGTGACTCACTCGTGCATTTTCTTTTCCAGTTACTGTTAGAAACCTGTAGTTTGAAGCCTACACACACACACACTGCGCTTCGTTATATCACAAGGAACATTTCAGATTTTCTAAAAAGCCCTGTCAAGGAGAACTTTAACCGCTCTAAAATGACATTTATTTTATAAATATATATATATAATATATATTTATTTTTTTTAAATAGATTAATTTCTTTGCCTTTCTTTGAAACACTGGCTCTTAAGAAGCTACTTATGTACACTACTGTGCGTTATACCACCACACTCTTGACTTCTCAGCTCTGATTGGTCGGAACGTCTTGATGCACTCTCTAGAATAACAGCTCTACGTCATCTAAACCTAATAATAAACTTTAAACTCGTGTTGTTATTAACGTAAAAAATGAATATCATTATTGTAAGGTGAAGTTGTGTGTATGAAGTGGATTTAATATTCATGGAAGGAGTCTCCAGTGTCAGCAATTAAGTCTCCAGTCCTACCTTTCCTCCTCATGGCCAGTTTATTAAACAGATCAGACATGAAGTCTCCTCCACTGGCTGCTGCTCCAACTGAAGGAGAGAAAATAACCGGGTCAGAAGTGTTAAGAGTTTTAAAACACGACTCCAACCCCACACACCTGATCATGTTAAAGCAAATGTCAACCAGATTAAGAAAATGAAGTAATATTTTCATCTCACCTTTCTAATATCAGTAATATTGATATTATTAGATCGTGTCGTGCCGATGAAGCGAGCCTGAACCACAGCGTTGGATTTATTTTAATAAGTAATCATATCATTTACACAGACTGTTTAGAGCTGCTCTACTCAAACCACTGAGAGCTTGAAGGTCAGTGTAGTCACGAGCATCCTGTGCTGTAAAGTCTGACATGTGTTCACACTCGGAGTCTGACCTTGCTCCTGTTCCTTCTGTTTCTTCTTCTCCATCTTTCGCTCTTTAACGTTGCGCAGTTTGGCTTTGCCGATGCCGCCAGCGTTACGAATAGACTCGAGTAAGTTGGCTCGGCCATCTGACGGCTGCTGGACCTCTGTAGGGGCTCCTTTTACGGCACCTAACACACACCCCAAGCAACAGGTCGGTCATGTGTAGCTTTTTTTAAAGGGTTACTACAAAATTACACTGAGAAAAAAAAAACAGATCAGAAAAGTCACATGGAAAAAGTAAGTACACCCCTAAATTAAATCACACCTTCAAAACCATAAAATTAGAATCAGGTGTTGAAGATCGGGTGCCAGTGTTTATAAGCTGCTTAGGGAGTGCAGGTCTTATTTATACCCCCCCTCATATCGAGTGTCTGGTCTTTCCTTTGTTATTGAGGTGTGTCGTGTCATCATGCCAAGATCTAAAGATATCTATAAGGCCTTCAGGAAAAAAAAAAAAGCTTGCGAATGCCTAGGAGTCTGGCAAGGGATTTTAAAAAGATCTCCAAATGATTTGAAATACATCAATCCACTGTACATGTGTGGAAGATTTCAAACGACTGTGCAAGATCGGCCGTCCCAGCAAATTCAGCCCAAGAGCAGACCGTCTGATGCAAAAAGAAGCAAATATATATATATATATATATATATATATATATATA
>JAFFST010047772.1:54442-60017 GCA_022414735.1 Noturus placidus | reverse complement strand
CACTGTTACACAAGCTGTACACTCACTACTTTACATTGTAGCACAGTGTCATTTCTTCAGTGTTTTACATAACAAGATATCACATATTTACACAAATGGGAGGGGTGTACTCACTTTTGTGAGATACTGTAGTGTGTGATATATATATATATATATATATACACACACACACACCACATTCATTGTGTTCACATATTCATCAAAAACGCTCAATGATCCAAGACTACTTGGAATGCTGAAACACACAAGTAAATGAGATCTCTGGTAAATATGGCACAAGTGTGTGTGTATGTGTGTGTGTGTGTGGAGGCGTACAGGTTCTCTGTAGTGTTAAACAGCAGCAAAGAGCTGACAGAGCTAATGTTTCTTGGCAGACTCCCCAGCCCTTCCTCTGTCTCATCCTCTGAGCGCTTCTTAGTGTTCACACACACTGGAAAATACATCAGCTTCTCCTGCAACACACGAGAACATGGACATGAATGAATGAATATATATATATATATATATATAAAGCCTCCTGATTGGATCGTGTCATGAACGAGCAGGCGTACCGGTGTTCCTATTAAAGTGACGGCCGAGCATATATCCGATCTAGGACTGCATATGAATGTGGCTGATTTGAAAAGGATTTTAGTGTTCACACTACATTGGATTAGTGTCACGTTATCCACCATACACCCGGTCATAAGATATAAGGAAAAGTAGAGGAAAAAAAGAAGACGTCACTCACCTGTAAGGCCTTGTCATCCAGGGGGCGGAGCTTGCCCTGAACTTTGTAGCGAGGTCGTTTTTGAGATGCTGGATCTACCGCACCCATAAATATGGACGAATAATCCTGGAGTTTCTCAGGAGCGGGGTATTTAGCACTGGAAAACACCTAAACACACACCCCTTACTTTGTTTTGCACATACGCATAATATGCACACCTAATCATGTGCGTTTTAATCAGACACAAACCCGTGCAGATTTTTAGCGCACACACACATTATTCCATTTTGCAGATCATATGCAAAGCGAATGCTGCCTCGAGTCCCTATGGACGAATAACAGAGTTACGGACTCAGATCAAAATAGTGCGTTAAGTAATGGTGTGTCCTGATACCGGAAAATGAGGCAGTTTGTTACTTCTGGACAGACCGAGAAGGAAGTGGACGTCCACAAACATATAATAATTAATAAATAAATAAATAAATAACAGTTATTGTTTGGCTAAATAAAATCACACCAACCATCTGACAAAAAAGTCCCTGTGTAACAGCAGCATGGTGTAACACAGGGGTGTCCAATGACGCAGGTTTTCATTCCAACCAAGCAGAAGCCACACCTGAATCTATTGGAAGCCATGATCAGCTGATTAAACAGGTGGAATCAGGTGTGCCTCCTGTTTGGTTGGAATGAAAACTTGCACCCACACCGGCCCTTTCCGGATAAGATTGGACACGCCAGGTGTAATAGATATGAAAAAACGTGTGTGTGGTCATACTGAAAGTGTGTTTATCACCTTGGTGGCTTTCTTGCTTCCTTTAATCTTGTGGACTCGTGCTTGAGCTAGTTTAATGCGGTCAGTGACGGCCTGAAGGTGAGCACGGTTCCTCTCCACACTCTGAGACACCCTGCAAAACCAAAACGCTCAATTGTGTGTGTGTGTGTGTGTGTGAGAGAGAGAGAGAGAGAGAGAGACCATGTTGCTTTTATAATTTCTCAATACATCATGATAAACAAAACACATGAAACAGAGTATAGTCATGCCTGTAGTGCTTAGCTGATGTGTGTGAGCTATATAAAGCATGCAAGCCTGTGCATGAACACACACACACACACCTTGAGTACACCCTGTTGCCTAGTGAGAAGTGAAATGGGCTGAAATGAAGAAAAATTACAACAAAAAAAAGAAAAAAAGAAAAGAGTGCATCGTAATGGAGCTGACCCAGAAAACCAGCAGTTATCTTTACACACGCACACACCAAGAAAACCATCTCTTCTCCACTATGTTGTCATGGTAACACTACTCCTGGTTTCTCCATTCCTGCAGCTGATATTAGCATAGTTTTTTTTAAAACAGAAAACACACACATGCATATAGAAGAAAAGAAGAAGGGAAAAAAAAAAAAAACACCTAATGTACTGTATCTGCCATTTCCTGAACATCCTGCCCTTCATCCTGCCCTTCATCCTGCCCTTCACCCCACATTTACAACCTTTTATCTTAGAAAAATGACAGTTGAACATTCTTTTTTTTATATACATCTATATTAACATCTTTATAAACAGAAATAGATTTGTAAAGAAGGCATGATCATGATGAAGTGCAGGTTACATATAATCCTAATTAACACATGCTTATATTAATATGAATAAATCCTCATATCTTCTGGAGCGCTAGCGTTTATCATCAGAGAAATATTTGCTTGTCATATCAGACATTTCTTAACGACAGTTCAGTAAAATGCTTCTATTTAAAATGCCAAGAACTTCATCTAAACTTTTTTCCCCCCTCAAGTATTTGAACTGTAAATGTCCTGTTCGGTTTAAACATAAAAACACATGACAACAGTTTCGTTACAGCTACAAAATATTTTGAGATTTGGAAAACAAAAAACAAAAAAAAATGTTTTGACTATGGACAGAGAGACGAATGGACAGACAGGTAACTAGACAGACATAGATTGTTAAATAGGTAGGCAGACAGACAGACTGACAGATTGTTTGATGCATAGATAGACAGACAGATTGATTGATTGATGGATAGACAGACAGATAGGTAGATGAATGGACAGACAGGTAACTAGACAGACATAGATTGTTAGATAGGTACGCAGACAGACAGACTGACAGATTGTTTGATGCATAGATAGACAGACAAATTGATTGATTGATGGATGGATAGACAGACAGATAGGTAGATGAATGGACAGACAGGTAACTAGACAGACATAGATTGTTAAATAGGTAGGCAGACAGACAGACTGACAGATTGTTTGATGCATAGATAGACAGACAGATTGATTGATTGATGGATAGACAGACAGATAGGTAGATGAATGGACAAACAGGTAACTAGACAGATAGATTGTTTGACACGTATATAGATAGACAGACAGATGGATCGATGAACAGGTAGCTAAACAGAGATATTGAAGGATGGATGGACAGAGACAGGAGAGATAGAAACACACAGAAGGATGGAGAGACTTTTTATTGCACTGATGATGTACACACAAGAGACCAATAACGACAGCAACTCCACCCTGCCACGTGATCTCTGCTTTCTACTTTTCTATACGTTTGTGATCTGGGGCGGCGGGGAATTACCTGCTGAAGATATCTGTGGAGATGTTCTCCAGGTACTGCAGGGCATCAGTGATCTGGTGCATGGCCTCTTCCCTCCTCAAGTCCTGCTGAATCAGTGGCACAGAATAGACCTGGCCCTCCAGGTGGTACTTCTGAGTCATCCTACACACACACACACACACACACACACACACACGTGCGCACACGTTCATCATCATCATCCAGCGTACTGAATGATCCGTTGTACAGACAGATGAACAAGTGTATGTGAAGAGTGGTATTCATACAGAAATCTCTTTTCAAAGTACACATTAAAATGAATTTCCATCTCAGCCTTTACTCGTTCTTGTTCTTTACTCCAGTGGTTCTCATGGAATGTACGTTGGATAAACCCTACACAATTTTAGCTCCGCCCCGAGTCTAGCGCCCAGCCGCTAACTAATTTTGGAGCTTGTCGACTCCTTGTTCAGTGTGAACGGATCAGCGACGCGATTTTCTCAGTCTTCGAAGACGGAAGCACCGATATATTCTCGCGTTTCTTCTTTTCTTGGTGAAGACTCGCGTAGTGTGAACCCTTCTGCAGCTAGCTACGAGTACAGCTGTGCAAAAACAGCCAACAAGCGCCACAGAAGAACTCTAACTCGTCTGTTCTCATGTTGTTTGTGTGGCAGACTGAGGTGCTGAGGTTTTGCACTGTTCTCTTTGCGGAACAGACGATCCCTGCTGCCTTCGTCCCCCGAGTCAATATTTCCATCAAAATTGTGTACTTTATTGCTCGTTTCCGTACAAAATAGACATTACAGACAGCTCTCGCATTTATTCTCGTGAGAAAGCGGGATTTGGGCACGCTTCAGTTTGGCTCTCTTCGGGTGAAAGATTGTATACAGCACCTCCAGTGAGTGTGCGCGTTTCATTCGCTAGTATCGTACATTATTACATCTCCTGCAGCGTGTTCATAGAGATATCAGACATGACATGTATCGTACACACAGCACACAAGATCACGGTTTTTTTTTTACTTTTATCCAAAGCGACTTACAAATGAGACACACTCACACACCAATGGTAGCAGAGCTGCATGCAAGGTGCTAGCTTGCCATCGGGGGCAACTTAGGGTTCAGTGTCTTGCCCAAGGACACTTCGGCATGGGATCACCCGGGCCGGGATTGGAACCACCAACCCTACGATTAGTGGATTAGTGGACAACCCGCTCAACCGACTGAGCCGCAACCGCCCACGTCATTGCTGTTCAGAACTAATGCTCTAAAATTGGAAAAGATTAGGTACTCTCTGAGTGCCAACTCTGATAAGTTCTACAGGAAGTGGCAGCCTTTCTTAACTTTCTTCAAATCTTTGTTGTGTTTGCCTTCTGACTGAGGGGAACCGCCCCCCCTCCCTCCCTCATTTTCTCTTGTCTTTTTGGACATCTTTTTTTTATTATAATTTATTTATCTATTATTTATTATTTATTTATTTTTAATTTTTTTTATTTACTTTTATTTGTTTTTGTTTGCTTGTTGGTTTTGTTTTGTTTGTTAGTGTTTGGTTCTTTGTTTTGCTTTATGAGTGTGTGTGTGTGTGTGTGTGTGTGTTTGGTTTATTATATATTCTGTTCTGTTACCAAAAACAAAAAACTGAAAGTATGGCTCTCATTTTGTTATTTCACTGTGGTATACAAATTTAGGTCTGCAAGTATTGTTTGCTTTTTTATTTTTATTCTTTATATAAATGCGGGTCTTTGTGTACAGCGTATATTCAAGTTGTTGATGTTGCTATTTGTTGTCTGACGTGCCATTTCTTTCAATAAAGATATATAAAAAAAAAAAAAAAACTAAAGCTCTGCACACAGCTGTATTTTTAACCCGGTCGTCTATTTGCACTCGATGGAGTCCTGCAGGGCCCACTGTATTGTTGTGTTGCTCGATGGACCTGGAGACAGAACATTTTCTTCAATTGTATCCAAGCTATAAAGAACTAGAATTAAAGCACGTGACACCTTATAATAAACATTTCCTTTCGTTTTTACCACCAACTTGTGTGTTTTTAAACAGTCGATTAGTACGGTGATACCTTAAAACCGTGATCATTGCAGAATAGCTTATCATACGTCAACATTTCTAACCCTAACAACCGCTACAGTGATACAGCCATAACAACAGCACTCACTGAGTCACGTGACAAGATTCCACACTAAGCCGGAAACGGACATTTATTCTGATCTTATCTTATAAACTAATCAACTAACAAATAAATGACGTTGTACGACACGAAAGCGCGTGAAAA
>JAFFST010047772.1:46942-51942 GCA_022414735.1 Noturus placidus | reverse complement strand
CGGACACCGGCTCCTCAAACCGAGCCCCACTCACCACAAGACATGCAGCTGGTACCAGCTGTGCCCAGCTGTGCAAGCATGGACTCGTCAACGGTGGACGCGGACGCAGACACGCGCTGCCGGTCCCTGGTGCCCCAGATGTCCACCGCGCTTTGTCGGACCGGCCCAAGGAATTCCGAGTAAGTCATGTCAATCAGTGTTCATGCCATACGCTCTGAAGTGGACAACTGTACTGATGACGTCACGCCGTCTGGATTACATAACAACATCTGAGTTTTACTGTGTTCTGAGAGATGTTATGTTACACGCGCAACGGGGCGGCGTGCACGAGCGCCTGCGCAAATACTGGGAATGCACAGGGATTATATGCATAGTACAGCCTAAAGCTAAAACAACAACAACAACAACAACAACAACAACAACATTTCTATGAATGACATATTATAAATAAATTGAAGTGATAAGAACAACCACTAAGTAATTTTTTGCTTGGATTTTCTCATGTGTAAGTCGCTTTGGATAATCTACTAAATGAATAAATGTAATAATAATAATAATAATAATAATAATAATAATAATGTCAATATGAAATAAAATAAAACTGACATCTTTCCGAGTGCACACTGATCCAGTGACTCCTAAACACGCCAAAGAGAAATCTGAGGACTCACATCACCCTTTCAACCTGTTAGTAAAAAATCAATAAAAAGCTCCTCAGCTAGGTTTCACTGTCTGATGTTAACACTATAAGACTCATTCCTGTGACTAAAATAAGCAACACATTATTTCCTAAAGAAAAAAATATATATTCAGATTGGGGGTGCACGGTGGCATAGTGGTTAGCACGTCCGCCTCACAGCTCCAGGGTCCGGGGTTAGAGTCCCGCCAGGGCCATGTTTGTGTGGAGTTTGCATGTTCTCACCGTGCGTCGGGGGTTTCCTCTGGGTACTCCGGTTTCCTCCCCCAGTCCAAAGACATGCATGGTAGGCTGATTGGCGTGTCTAAAGTGTCCGTAGTGTATGAATGTGTGTGTGATTGTGCCCTGTGATGGACTGGCACCCTGTCCAGAGTGTACCCTGCCTTGTGCCCGATGTCTCCTGGGATAGACTCCAGGTTCCCCGTGACCCTGATAAAGGAGTAAGCGGTTGAAGATGGATGGATGGATGGATGGATGGATGGATGGATGGATATTCAGATTGAGGAGTCTGCATGTGCTCCCCGTACTTCAGGGGTTTCCTCCAGGTACTCCAGTGTAATCCAGTTTAATCCTATAGACATGCTCTAAATTGTCTATAGTGTGTGAATGGGTGTGTGAGTGTGTGTGCGATCGTGCCCTGTGATGGGTTGGCAATGATGTCCATGATATCCCCTACCTTGTGTCCCGAGTCCCCTGGGATAGGCTCCAGGCTCCCTGTGACCCTGTGTAGGATAAGCGTTATGGAAAGAGGGATGGATGGATGGATATTTAGATTGAGGAAATATATATACAAGTTTTTTAAAAGTACATATTTGTTAATCTTGCTACAGACCATGACGTCCTTTACTAACTTTATGGATCCGCGGTTGGAAACTCATCACTGGGAGATATATAAGGAATGAAACACTCTTACAGGAAAATACTCAGTGATGCCGTGCTTTGTCCCAAAGCGGAGTTACTTCTGAAGTGGATTATTTTCCTAACAGCTCACCCTCTAAGTGTATTTATTCCTCATACTGTAGCTCCCCTGAGTTTCCATCAGAGAATCCATCAAAGTGTTTCATGTCTCTTCTACCACAGCAATTTCCCTGCAATGAAATAAATCATGACATTTGATCTGTTTATAGTTTCATTTAACGTCGTGGAACGTCCACGAGACAAGTTCCTGTCATCTGTATGTTATAACAGCTATAAACAGTCATTTTCTCTCTAGACTTTCTTTCTTTCGGTTGAAGTTAATGAGACAACAAACACGAAATCATGTTACAGAGAAATCATAAAATCCTCTGTCCTGAAGCATGTTTTTCTTTTTCAGCTATCCTCTGACTTATAGGCTAGATGATCTATCAAAAACGCTGTGCTAATTAACAACACGCCATTCATCAGTACACTATTACACTCAGATTATGTGAAACACCCCAATTTACCCCAAAGTACAATGCATTGGAACAAGCGCATTAACTTAAACCTGTGATTTGCAGCTGGATCAGACCTTCTGATCTTCTGACCAATCAGCATCGAGCATTCAGTTGTGCTGTGGTACAGAGTATATCACAATACGATTTGTATCGGAATGTTTATATCTGGTAAAACAACAGTAAAAATCTTATAATCTAAGGTCTTAATCTGGTTTTATTTCATGCCCCAGGATCAAAACAAATTTAACATGGAACAAAGGTGCACAGTGGATTAGTGGTTAGCAAGTCCGCCTCACACCTCCAGGGTCAGGGGTTTGATTCCAACCACGGCCATGTGTGTGCGGAGTTTGCATGTTCTCCCCGTGCATCAGGGGTTTCCTCCGGGTACTCCCGTTTCCTCCCCCAGTCCAAAGACATGCATGGTAGGCTGATTGGTGTGCCTAAAGTGTCTGTAGTGTATGAATGGGTGTGTGAGTGTGTATGTTGTGGCGGTTGTGGCTCAGTCAGTAGAGCGGGTTGTCCACTAATCGTAGGGTTGACGGTTTGATTCCCAGCCCATGTGACTCCACATACCGAAGTGTCCTTGGGCAAGACACTGAACCCCAAGTTGCCCCTGATGGCAAGTTAGCGCCTTGCATGCAGCTCTGCTACCATTGGTGTGTGTGTGAGTGTGTGTGAATGAGACACAGTGTAAAGCGCTTTGGATAAAAGCGCTATATAAGTGCGCTACTTACCATTTATGTGATTGTGCCCTGCGATGGACTGGCACCCTGTCCAGGGTGTACCCCACCGTGTGCCCCATGCTTCCTGGGATAGACTCCAGGTTCCCCGTGACCCTGAAAAGGATAAGATGGATGGATGGAGGATGGAACCTGTTACTGTATGTCCTTTGTAAGGGATCAACATTGAACCAATAAGGGTTCCCCTAACAAAGAACCGTTAAGCATGTAAGCGTTTGAATACACAGAAACATGCAGCACATCGTTGCTCACAAACTCTTGAGTAATACATTTCTGTCTTCAATGCATAGTTTGTATTTTATCTGAACATTTTGCTCAGTGACTGGTGTACATGTTAGATTTATGACTTGCTGTGTATACTGTACAGAGCTGTCGCTGTTGCGGTCGTAACGAACCTGGCATGCCAGATGGAATGTTTTAATACGGCACGTGTCTGAGGATGGAAAGCTGTCACGTTAATGTGAAGCTCCAGTAAATAAGAGTACTTCCTTTTTTCCCACAAGTGCACTTACAGGCATGCGGACAAAAATATGAACATAGAAATGCACGCACACACACACACACACACACACACACACACACACGCACACGCACACACACACAAATAGACTTCAGTATACTGTGCAGTAAGTGAAGCATTAAAGTCAAATTCCCATAGAGGATGTAGAGCTGATCCGCCAGCTGCCTCCTAATCCACTCTAGAGATTGTGTGCGTGCGCGAGTGTGTGAGAGAGAGAGTGATAGAGGGATATTTAGAAAGAGAGAGAGAGAGAGAGAGAGAGAGAGAGAGAGAGCGAGAGAAACAGAAACGCTAGGTCTATTAGAACCACTCATCTGCCCCAGTGTACCTCTCATACTGCATTTGTACTCTGGATCTCTTGGCTCATGTGTGTGTGTGTGTGTGTGGGGGGGGGGGTGGTTGTGTGTATCTGTGCGTGTATATTTATGTGCATAATTAACATTTCTCTAAGGAAAGGAGAAGCTCAATGTTTGTGTGTGGTTAATTCCAAGAAGGACACTAGCTGTAGGTGTATGAGGTGTTACATTCGGCTAATTACTAAAAACACTGATTTATAATAATTCCAAGCAAGAGATCTCTCTAGAAACAACCTCTGTGATTCTGTTGAAGTGCTCTGGTTATGCGACTGAGCTCTACTTGTTTTTCTTAAAAGGCAACTAACAAGGACGAAGAAGAAGCCTTTATTGGGGCGGCTGTGGCTCAGTCGGTAGAGCGGGTTGTCCACTAATCCACCAACCGTGGGGTTGGCGGTTCAAATCCCAGCCCGGGTGATCCCATGCCGAAGTGTCCTTGGGCAAGACACTGAACCCTAAGTTGCCCCCAATGGCAAGCTAGCACCTTGCATGCAGCTCTGCTACCATTGGTGTGTGAATGTGATCTCATTAGTAAGTCGCTTGTAAATGTAAAAATGATATTTCTGTAAAGCTGCTTTGAGACAATGTACCATTGTAAAAAGCGCTATACAAATTGATAAATTAAATTATTTATACATTACAGCACAGTGGAACTCGTTTCTTCGCATATCCCAGCCTGTAAAGAAGTTGGGGTCAGAGCACAGGGTAAGCCTTGATACAGAGCAGAATCAGTTAGGGGCCTTGCTCAAGGGCCCAACAGCGGTAGCTTAAACCCCCGACCTTCTTACTGTTAACCCAGAGCCGTAACCATTGAGCCACACAGCTTCAACACAAAAACTGCCATTCGCAGAACATTACAAGCTCCCTGGCTTTCTTATTCATAGTAAATATGTGCTTTATAAGCACTTTTGTGGAATTATTTCTGACCTTTAGTTTAGGACAAATGA
This sequence comes from Noturus placidus, assembly GCA_022414735.1. Lineage (NCBI taxonomy): Eukaryota > Metazoa > Chordata > Actinopteri > Siluriformes > Ictaluridae > Noturus > Noturus placidus. The sequence continues at coordinate 47,267 of JAFFST010047772.1, read as the reverse complement.
AAGATTAGTCAGCATCCAAAGCTTTGTCTGAGAAAAATGTTCAGCCAGCATTAAAAAAATGACATTTTACTCATTATACATCATCAGTTAACATGTTATTGGCTCGTAATCTCAGTAATCTCGGATGTACTTAAATGGTATCTGTATGATATTACAAAATCATGCAAAAATAAAATAAAGGGATAGAAAATGCTCAAGAAGTGGATTAAGGTTTTTTATTTTATTTTTTTTTATTTTCGTAAGAGACAATTTAAACAATTCAATTCAATTCAATTTTATTTGTATAGCACTTTTTACAATAGACATTGTCTCAAAGCAGCTTTAC